>VWYH01009127.1:131125-238069 GCA_013399365.1 Pampusana beccarii
GTGGTTTTGCAAAACCAGCCTCATAACATCTTTGTTATTGTTGAATTGGGTATCTGAGTTCTCCAGGTAATACTCATGGGGGTCAGAGGATCAGTAACAGTTAACAGGATGACCAGGAAGCCATTTATTTCTCAAACAAGAAACATTAGAAGAGATAATGTATGTTCTACCCTTTCTATGCTTAAAAGTTGCTATTTTGAGAAAGTCCAGAACCTCTTCCTGGAGCCAGTAACTAAAGTTGGTTTTAAAACAAAATCCAGAAAGATTGCAGAAGACACCTGGCTTTTCCACAATAACTCTGATTTAGAGTGTTCACTCAGTATGTAAGAGATCGACATTCAATGCACTCCACCCCGTGAAGGGCTTCATCCCTTTCATTGTTAGCAGAATGCTTAAACTACTAAACTCTCCTGGAAATCTCTTTTGAAACTTTTCCACTATACAGGAAAATACACAAGACTTAATGAGCTAAAGAAAAAGAAACAAAAACAGAAGCAGTCAAACACACAGCTTAACAAAAAAGGCATTTCCAAATATTTATTTTTTTTGCAAGTGCAGCTATCATCTTGTTCTTTTGGTTAGACAAAACAGATCAAAAAGCCTGTCACACTGCAGGGAACTTTGACTTAGAAAGTAATTAAGAAAAAATTATTTAAGCGGTAAGATTAGTTAAATATTCAGATCTTCTAGAGCTCTCAAAAAAGAAGACAAGAAGCCTGAAAAAACTCTTGAGTTGCTGCTAAAACGTCAGAATAAACAGGTTTTTTTTCCAACTCGGAGAAGCCACCCAGGACTGACACTCTGGCCCTGATTCTTTCATGGCAGTACAGGAAACAAAAGCACCATTTCTGGAAGAGTGAACTTGGATATGTATCAGATAATTCATTTCCTATCTGTACTATTATAATTACCTTCTCAACTGTGCCTGTCATGGGCGCTACGGCACCACTCTGCGTTCCCACCGAACTCGCTGCGGACAAATACTTGGGTACGGGAAGGCCAATCTGAGCGCTGCCTTCCTACAGAAATAAAATCAATGACATCTGAGTTAACAACAAAATAACACCACTAGTACACATGCTGATACACAGGGAAAAAACAGATCCAGCTTTAGGCAAACCAGCCAGCTGGTGAGGGTGCCAGTCGACTGGGGCCAGGGCAGCAAAAAGGCCGTGGGTGCACTTAATACTTCGCCAATGCCCAGGTCCTTAGAAGCCACACCTGCTGCTGCAGAGG
The DNA here is from genome assembly GCA_013399365.1 of Pampusana beccarii. Lineage (NCBI taxonomy): Eukaryota > Metazoa > Chordata > Aves > Columbiformes > Columbidae > Pampusana > Pampusana beccarii. Next base: position 132,362 of record VWYH01009127.1, read on the forward strand.
ATCAGCAAGGAAGGAACGACCCCTGCGAAAAAGAGGCTCCACACAGACCTTTGTCCCAACCCCACACCTTCCCTGTTCACACAGCAACAGCACAGAAGGTTTTACAAAATCAATAAAGGCTGTTGGCACAAGGAGTAGGCAGGTTGCTACAACAAGAAAGACGCTGGCATCTGAACTGCCAAGCATTCTCAATATGAGTGTTTCTTAATTCACAACGAAATTTTAATAAAAAATTCTCACCATTACTAAAAATTCCCTAATTCCTCTTAGACTTGCTACCCAGTTTCCCAAAGGCTCATTCTCCCCCATATCTTACCCATACCCTAAAATTCCTGTGATTTCTTTAAGATCCCCACCTCACACTCCACTCTGGTACCACAGATTTTTTTTTTAATCATTTAATATTAGAAATGAAACACTCTGAAATAAAAATATCAGTTACAAGCACTTTAAAATAATTGTCAGTTTAAAATAACTCCTACTGTTCTACAACAAACTTGGGATACTTGACCATTTTAATATTTTGTGTTCTCCCCTCCTAAACCATCATTTGCAACTCTGATTCATCTAAATTTATTTTATAACCTTTCCAAAAGTAATTGATGTTCTCACTCACTGACCATAAGCAACTAACTTCTAATTACAGCTATAAATACAACAAGTATCAAAACATTATGGGCCAATGTAAGAAGTTGAAATGATGATTCTCTTTGACATTCTCTTGCAATTTATATTGTTTATTTGCATGGATTAGAACTCTAAAATTTTATACTTGCGATAATAAAGAAAGGAACTTTACCGGAAAGAAGAGATAAATGGTGTTGTCCAAAACGACCAATTTGGACTTACACACTGTTCCATTTACTGAAGACCTCAAGTAAACTGAATCACCTTCATTGAAGATCTCTCCAGAAATCAAGTACGTTTTATCTTGAATCTGAAAGTTAAATGCTTTTATAAGGACAAAATCTACCGCTTCACAAACAATAAACCAAAAGTCAATATTTGCAGTATACGCTCATGACCTGTGATTCTTCATAGATAATTCTGGAATTCAAAATATTTTTTAAAAAAAAATCTTACGTATCCTTTATTTGTCAGTTAACAGAATGAATTCTGTATCCACTGCAATCAGCTCACAAGATTAGCTAATGTGATCTCTGAAGACAGTTTTTATCACAAACTGCAATAGCACTCAGCAAAATACAAAGGTATACTATTTCTCAGGAAAACAAACAAATAAATAAACAGAATATTCTGTTTAGTGATGCTACTAGAATCCGGCATTTTTAATTTGTGCCCACATCTTGACTTCCTTCAAACTGACAAAATCCATACTGTTCACCTCAGATCACAAGTTTCCACAATGCTTTACAAAAGACAGGAAACTTCCTCACTCTTGGAAGCTTATAATACAAAACCTACAATATATTCAAGCAAACCTACAAAGGAGCAGAGGAGAGCAGTTACAGGGACAGTCTCAATTAGACACCAAGAGTGCAACAAAAAGACCAAATGGAAAGTTAATTTAGTTGTAGGTATGCCTTGCAGTCTGAAGTGTAAAAGCTCTCCTGCATTACATATGTAATCAATACACTCAAAATAACTCACATCCCCTAAGCAATACCCAGGTTATCTCAATATTCGTATCGGTAGAAGTAAGGGTTTGAGTTACACAACATGTGGTTATACACACAAAAGCATAATAATCTTCCTCACTATTTTTCTGGTACACTCATCTCTATGCAGTCTAAGCAGTTCAGAAATACTGACTTATAATTCCCCTTTTCTGAATATTGCAAACAAGAAGCTGAACTACAGAGAGACTGTATTCTCAAGCGTGCAATCCTTCTGCATGCCAAATTTGACAAAATCCATTGGACTCAAGGTGATGCAAAAAAAGATATTCAACACCCCACAAAACACAACCCCATAAACCACACAGTTAGAGATGATCACACATGCACACACAAAACATCAACGTTTAAAGCATCTTGAATTGTATCTTATAGGATCTCTATAGCGTAGACAGAAAGAAGCCGATGCTATGGGGCATCATTCAATTACTTAACCAAAAGATTTACTACTCTCATCATGCCTCAATCTCATTTGGTAATCCCTTTCCAATTTCCATCTTCACAATAAAAAAAAAAGTGTTATCTTACAGATAAAGCTCTAGAAAGCTTTATTTATCCCACAGGAGACCCATCTCATGCACAGAATAAAGCAGGAGTCCTATGGAAAAAAAGTCTTTTTAAATGCAGATTTAAATGTAAATTTAAATGTTTTAGACAAATTTAAGGAAGATAAAGAGTAAGATATTCAAAGACTTGAAAAACAAATGCTTTTCTTAGCTTTAGTTTTCAGAAGCATTTTAGTAACTCTTCCATGCCAATTCAGCATCTAGCAAAAATGATTTCAGGCCAAAATAATAGTCTATGACAATGGCTGCAAGCAAACCAAAAACAGAATCCTGTATCAATAATTATGAAGTAATTTTAATAACAGTTAATACTGATAGAAGCCTACATGAACCTGATTCTTCTTTCATCTAATGAAATATCTGAAAAAAAAAAAGAGACTTGTACCTGCATATTGTATGACCCTTCTTGATTGTAACTTACAGCTACATCCACAGCTGTGCAATAAAACAAAATAAGTATACGTGAGTACCTTCAATTATGGCATCTGGAGAATAATGACATATAAACAATATTTAGCCTATCTTTCTTGATAAAAAAAGACTTACCAATACTAAGAAAAGAACAGGTATTTTCAAATTAGCTTAGTACACAGTGCAGATTTCATGCTGAATTCTAGACAATTTGTTTTTCAAAAATGAACACCTCATATTATGATATGAAATCTATATCAAGTTATCTGGACAGAAATCAGATTTTTCACAGGAAAAAGTACTGAGCATTTTTACACCAAAGTGAAGCAAAGAAAAAAAAGTCAATGGCACCGAGGTCTTAAAAATCTCAACCTTACTCATTTAAATGATGTACATTAGTAGCATCATTTCAATTGGTTTATATCTCCTCAAGATTTAACAGTGTAGATTAACCATGCAATTCTGTGAATTTCCAGATTAAATTGCATTAAAATCATAGTGCTTCTATTTGCTGTTTCTTTGCCTGAATTTTCAAGCACCAGTCAAAATAAGTACCCATAAAATATCTCCTCTCCCTTCACACACTTTTTTGTTAACTTACTGCTTTCCCCATCCAGCAGTGACAGTTTTCTAGTATAACACATATTTATTCTTCTACCAGTGCTGGATGCAAATGGTGAGAATTTATCTAAAACACAAAATACACAGATACGTTACTTTCATTCTACCTTGACAAAACACAATACCTAGAACTTACACTGTAAAAATCAATGTCCCACTATTACCACCATCATCCTTATCTGCTTATATTGCACATAAAAATTGGGGAACCACCGTAATAGACAGTGACAACCCCTCACTCAAGCTTCAACATTGAATAAACTGAGGCTGTGTAACCTACAGAAAACATGACACTGACAACAGCACTCACTAAGGAGACAGATATTGACTGTTGGCCATGAACACATCTCCTTGAACAGGACAAGAGAGCATGTGAATTAAACTGCAACACAGCAGATTCAGATTAACCTTTAACTGAAAATTCCACCCGTAAGAGAAGTCAAACAGGGCAGCAAACTGCCTGGAAGATTGTGGGGGTCTCTGTTACTTGGTGGTTTTGAGAATGGATCAGATTTACACTTATCGGATACTGCGTGAGCAGTTCATCTTCTCTTGAGGCAAGGGAATAGTGCATAGGAATCTTTCCAATCCCACTCTCCTGCGTTTCCAGGATTAAGGGGAAGACGATATAAAATTAACAGGGTTGTTGGCAGCATATATTAGATTTATATGAAGATTTTGTTAAAAGCAATCACATGTCCCACTGGTATAGCCATTAACAGTGTCAGAACTCCAGAATGTTCAGCTCCTGGAGGGCTGTTCATTCCATTAAACCCCACTGCCTCTCCCAGCCTTAGCAGAGGCAATTCCATCTCTGAAGACCTTGGGCCAACTGTAGGAATAATAGTGACTGATACTCACTGTTTATGCCAGTAAAGAGCACACAGTGACACCAATTATGAATCCCAAGATCTTTCAGACAGTGCCCATCTGAAGTGCTGTGGGAAGTAGTCTGTACCTTACAGTGGTGATATATTCAATATCTGCCCCTTAACAAAAGTGACAGTCTGTTCTGCGTGTAAATATCTGACAGATGCCAGAACGCAGAACCCTGAGCAGATACAAAGCAAGGCAAAAAGGGAGCATGCAAATTAAATAATTGCACGTGAGCTCACAGCAATGTGTCATCCAATAAAATAAAACAAAACAAAAGAATGATCCTTACCATCTGACTGATCTCTAAAAGCATCTGTTAGCATTTTCTCTGTCAGTATGAGTCCTAGAGCTGCCTGACACAGAACTTCGGGTGGGGTTGCCTTTTTGGTTGGAAACAGTTCATCATGGTGCTGAGGAATGAAATTAGTGTGCACATTTCCAGCCTCAAACTGGGGGTGTCCTGACAGGCTCAGCAAGAAATCAATATTAGTGCTTAATCCTACAATCTGTAAAGACAAAGAAGCATATTGCCAAATTGAAATGAAGTCATGAATAAATATACACCTTTCTGCTCAACTTGTGCATAGATAGGTGAATCTTTCTTCAGACAGCACCATCAAAACAAAGTTTACCAATAAAATGTAATTAATTCAAGCGGTGTTTCATTACCAATGAAACATTTGTTGCAAAAAAGAAAAATAAACAAGCAAGAGTAGCCTTCTCAAAAGCACTCTGTTTTCAGAACTCTACCTCTGTCCACTGTTAAATCAAAGAAAGTTTCCCAGCAATAGTAATGGGAGGTAATTTAGGAAAAAAAACAAACACACACATACATCACAACCAACCAACCAAAAAAAAAACCAAAATTAAAAAACAAACCCCCCAAAAAACACCACCAAAACTACTGTTTTGGAAAATCATGCTCTGAGTATTTAAAATAACATTCCTAATATGAAAAGTGCCTCTCATTAAAAATGAGTTATAATAGTTCCAGATAATCCATATTTGATCTTTCAAATGGGAATGGTGCCTTTATAAATTTACTAAATACTATTCATTTTCTGCAGTGCAAAGTATCTAAGCAGACAACAGGAAAACAACTAATTATTTCAGATAAATCAGTGAAACTGGTAAATATATTGTGCTGTCAGCACTTATTGACAGAATTACTAAGAAAATTCTGAAAAAAAACCACAAGGGAATTATTTTCTCCCTTTCACTTGCAACAATCTTAACTTCTAGCCAAAACAATAGTGGGACAAACATTTTCAGCACCTCAAATCACATCTATGTTGCTGATTTAAAAGTGTAAATTAATGCTATACAAGTAATATTCAGTCTCACCTCAAGTCAAACCTTCTAAATCCTGCTTTTGAAAATAGATATAACACCAATAGTTTCTATAGGAGAAAAAGGGACCACTTCTTAAAAACAATCAACAGCATAAAAAAATACTTCATTATTTCTTTACCACATGGTTCAAAAATGTAATTCCTTTTATAAATTAGAAATTACAAGTAAACATCATCTGACACAAACTCAACCTACAAATTCCTTTAAGTTTGAGAAAGCTCACGCTACAATTAAAAATGTTATTGTTTGGCCTTACTCTTCTACAAAGTCTGCTGCATCACCCAGCTGAAGCTATCGCAAGCTTAAGAAAAAAACCTGTGTGTAAAAGTGGACTTCACGCTTATCTCTGCTCACTCCACCAACTAAAACAGTCTGCAAATTAGGAAAAAATACAGGCTCTGCAAACAAATAACAAATCTGAAATGGTAGCGGCAATGTGGGCTCCCTCTTAGAAACCACTTTTGTTTTACTGCAGTATTTTATCCATATTTTGTTAGCTCAAGATCTGAAATCATACTGGGTTCCTTCTACTTACATGATATTGACGCAAACTGTATCGCAACTTTCTCAGTGCTGCTTGACGATCCTCAGCCCAAACAACCAGCTTTGCAATCATCGGATCATAATGAACAGAAACCTCATCACCTAAAATATATTTTAAAAACGCTGTTAACACTAAACCAAGTTATTCCTGAAAGCTGATGATGCATAGTACTGCACACCATATGGCACTTAATGCTGACACAATTGATGGCCACATTTCTCTGTGTCCTTAAAGAACATTAATGATGTGACCTGGCATTTCAAGTCCAAGGACAACTTCCATACAGACTTTTGTAGAGGTAACATTACCCAAATTCAGTTTTCTTTGTTGCAATCAGAATGCAGGACTGATAAACTGTAATGAGAATATAATCAGCATGATCCAATGGACAATATTTGGATACAGGTAAATAAAGAGGTAAAGAAAATATCCAGTGATTGACCCAAAGTACATGGAAAAAATCACAAGGAAGAATAATTCTGTAGAGATTTGTCTTTATAGCAAGACCCTGTCTGATAAACTTATTTAGGCCAAAGAGTGAAATGCTTACAAAGAAAAGCTTTTGATGTAAATATTTCTGATTACATCACTGCCTTCAGTTTTACCTTGTCGGACTCCAGTTTCTATTCTGGTGAAACTATCAGGCGGCGGGGTGGATAAGTGCAACAATGGCCCAGCCCCTGGCATAAAGTTATTATTAGGGTCTTCAGCGTATATTCTGGCTTCAAATGCATGGCCCCGGAGCAGAATCTCTTCCTGCATTAGGGGAATCTTCTCTCCTGCTGCAACCTGAAAATGATAGTTTTTTTCTTTAACGCAGGATCAATATTCTGGAGTCCCAACGTATGAAATATTAAATATCTTTCTTCTAAACACGTACAACTAGAAAGCAGATTTTTTAAAAAGCACAAGGAGAAAGATGTGGTAGGTCATAAAAGGCTAATTCTGAAGTTACTCCTTCCTTTTCTCTGGGAGTCACCAGTCAAAGGACTTTGAATTATTGTTGTGTAAACTGATCTCCTAATATTTCACACAGCTAAAACATAATGGAACTCTTTTTTTTCCTTCTGGTTGTGTCAAAAATAATTAAATGTTTAAGTTAAAGCCCGGCCAATCAAGACAAGATTTTTTTAGAGAAAAATTGCTCCAAAAGCAGATGATAAAATGGTTTACTGGCAGCCAGTACTACTGGCCTATGCTGTTGAGTCTTCCGTGTAATGTGGGACTTGCACACTTAAGGGAATGTTTCTATAGGGGGATTTCTAACAATTTGAGAACCTTTAACAGGGAAGGAAACATCACTTCATTACTCAAAGGAATTCACATTACAAATACAGGGATAACAAGAAACACCAGCAACACACCAGTCTGAGACTGAAAAAAGACGGCTTTTAGGGAGAAAATAATAAAAGCAGCCTGCTGTAGTTAAGCAGAGCAGACACTTCACCAGGAAGCAACATCATTTCCATCTACATGGGAAAATACAAGTTCCTACATTTCCAACATTTCACCTTGTTTTGAAGCGCCAGGAGTTTTCCACACTATGTCTTCTGTCCCCAAACTATAGATTTCAGCAGAGACAGCAGAACGTAACTTCGTCTTTAAAGAAACAGTACTATACAGATTCACAAAAGTAATCTCCCCAAGAACAGACATTTTTTATCTATTGACTGATTAAGCCACATACTAAGAAAACGGAAATGTTTCTGCCTTATCTCTTTCTCTTTCTCCCAGTATTGTTTGATCCCTGCTCCAACAAAGCACTCAATGCTCAATTTCCATTCACAGCTCAGGAAGACAAAAGTTCCTCCTTTTTGCATCACCATTTGCCATTTTATTTTTCTTTCTGGTTACACAAACACTCCCCCACGCTATCTACTTCAGCTCAACGTGTGCTGCTGTCCTCACTTTCGGATTTCTCTAACAAGAACTGGTTTTCATTTGCAATTTGCTAAGGTCCTAAACTTCCTATCATCATTTGAATGTTTGAGTAATCTCCCTGCAAACTGGATGTGTGAGGAAATTGCCTGTTTCCAGTCCACACCATACATTTATTTTAGAATGCGACTATAGTGGTGTAACACTAGACTATATTTTTGTGAAGAGTTCTCCTCCTACGGCCTGATGCAAGAATGATTTTTGGGCTAGAGATAGATTTGAACTCGAGTTTTAAAAAATTTTAAGCATGGAAAGATCAGGAAAGATCAGGACTTCTTTCTGTCCAATTTCCACATTCTCTATAGCCTCTCTAAAGATGCTTTAAAAAAACATTTTTTTCTCTATACAACTGGAATAATACTTTGTTGGAATTCAGAGCATCTACACAACGCTCTACAATCAAACACAGTAATACAAAATGTTCCTTTGGAGCAAAGAAAACTCTACCCCATTAGTTGAACAGGAGATGAGGATCTGAAAACCCATCTGGTGTCTCATAAAAAATATCAAAGAGCACTATTCACCAGACAAGAGGAACTCTACACATAAAATCCATTAACACTTACCCTAAGCTGCCATTCCACCAAGTCTGTTCCAGTGATCATCTCTGTAACTGGGTGCTCTACCTGCAGTCTGGTATTCATCTCCATGAAGTAAAAATTATGTTGGGAGTCCATAATAAATTCCACTGTTCCTGAAGTATTTAATAAAAGGGCACTTCATCAAAACAAGACTTCTTCAGAATGGGCACCTAAGACACTTAATTCACCTATGTCAGGACAAGACTATTATTTCTAAATCAGATAATTTGTATAGGATTTAATGAAATTCAGTGTATCTTAAACGGTCACACAATAGAGGTCTGAAAACAGAAGGGTTGTTTCATTGCACATTTACATATCCTGTGCTGTTTAGCAGCCACTCTCCTCTACAGTAAGAGCTGCATTTGGTAACAGCTGTAAAAAGTGCATCAAGACTCTTTAAAGTATTGTGTATATGTATAGAGTGTGTAATTACGTTTTAAAAATAAGTACCCAAAGAAAGCAGTGAGAAAAGAAAATCACAAATAGTTTTAACAAGCTCTTTTTCATTTGGGAAATAGCGTGGGCTTCACAGTGAGTTCTGTTTTTCTTTTAAAGGCCTTACTGTTTCAATATAAAGTTTGTTCTTTGTATGCTGAAAGAGAAATAATTTTTCACTTGCTCTGCTCAAACTTACCAACATTCATAATGCTCACTTTCCCAAAACAATCTAGTTTCTTCAGTTATCTGCTCTGAATTTTTTTCTTTCTGTTCTCCAGCTGCCACCAGTCTTGAGCTCAGCCCAGGTATGCTAATTTAAATTTGTAACTACATCAGAATTAACTATGTGATGACTTTCTGAAACCTCAAAAAAATTGGGGGATGTGTGACTTATTCTAAAACAATCACACATCATTTGCTTCGAGGCTTAAAGTCTTATTAAGTTAAAAGCAGATCTCTGCAGCAGCCATTCCTCCACAGACTTACCTGCTCCCACGTAATTCACTGCTTTAGCTGCTTTGACAGCAGCTTCTCCAAGTCTCTTTCGAACTTCAGGATTAATTCCTGGCTGTTAATAATAAGATTTTTTATATATATATATATACACAAAAATTTATAAGTTATTGTGAATGTTGGTGATATTAAACCTATTATGCATGAATATTTGGTGGTATTTAGCAGCTGTAACGAAACCCTTATCAATGTTATGCTTGAAATCTGCATAATTACTTTTTTAGGAAAATTATTCTTAGAAGAAGTAATTTTTTTCAATTAGAACATTTTGTGCAGCAAAATTAGAACAGTATTGAGAATTACAAATAAATTACTACCTGCCAAATAAATTCAACAGGGGTTAGCAATTACTTTAAAAATATGTCAGTTCATAAAAAATATTATGAGAACTTTCTGCTCACCCCTGGTGCTTCTTCAATGATCTTCTGATGTCTCCTTTGCACACTGCAGTCTCTTTCAAACAGATAGACTGCGTTGCCGTGCTGGTCACCAAACACTTGGACTTCAACATGCCTGCTCCGTAATAAAAAATGTTTCAATGCATTTCAGTAAAGCCCCAATCCTGCAACTGACTTCACCCAAACAGACTTTGAATTTGTACACAATCCTGTACACATCAGTAGGACTTCTTCTAGGTTCAAATGTCTGACCTCAAATAGACAAAACCGTAGAAAAGAAGCTGCTATTATGTAGGATTTCAACTGGTAGAGACTTGCTCAGTCCCCTAAACGAAACAGGATTCTAAATGCAGTGAAACCTCACAGGTGGTAAGATAAGCAAGATAACATATCTAAAGGCTGCTGCCTCTTTATTAGTTCTTTTTTTATAATAAAAGTAAAAACATTTCACTATTATTTGATAACAATGACTTCCCTTTTAATTTCCTGTGTAGCAATTCACAAAGGGTAGCAGGAATCACAATTTTTCAACATGCCATTTCAGAGGACAACTATTAGGTGGCAGAACTTTGTTCTATGTATAAAACTAACAAAAATGTGTAATCATTCTGATAACCCTCTGATGCTGGCAAAAGAAATTCCCCAATAATTTCATTAGATAGTTCTCATGCCCACCTGGCAGCATAAGCAGGCCTTCGGTTTCTTTAGACGAAACGCTTTCTTTATAGCGATGCTTCAAGAAAAACAGATGTAAAGTTCAAGAGTATCAAATAGATCTCCGAGTTCTTTATAAAAAAAATAAACTAGCTCACTTTTCACAGGTCAGGCATGAGCTAAAGACTACCACTTCTATTTTACATATCAAACTAGAGAAAGATTAAATAACCAGTTTAAGACACCTGAGGGCAGCAGAAACACCATAACCGCAAGACTCAGGTCTGAGGTTTAACTATTATAAAGTGATTTTTTTTTCCTAGATGTAAATCAAGTTTAGAAAGGTCACTCAAGAAGGAATATCAATGTCTTTAAATGTCACTGCCGTGCCTCCGAAACAGCGGTAATTTAACTCTTATAATTCAAAACAAAAGTCATTACAAGAAATTCAATACATTATAAACAATTTTTACTAAATTAACACCTGCCATAGTGCAAATAAAACATACAATACCAATTCTCATCCTACTTGTAAAACAGTTATGTTAATGTAAGAGTGGAATAAACATTACAGTGAACATCTATTTCTCACCTTGGATTATCTACAAATTTCTCAATCAGCATTGCATCATCATTGAAAGACTTCTTTGCTTCTCTCCTGGCTGATTCGACTTGGTCCAGAAACTCCTTTTCTGAGTGAGCAATTCTCATGCCCTAAAATACAGAAAAAAGTATATCTAAATGTCTAAAAATATGATACACATAAAAATCCTCGTTGCACGCAAACAGCAAGAAATCAGTTTAATGATAACACTTTCCCCGTCTTTCTTAAACCTTAGCAAAATTGTTTATCAGCCTACATCCAGTAAGATAACCCTACCAAGTCCCACTGAAGGTGCCATAAGAAGTGTAAAAACTACATACTATCATTCCATTGATAGGGATGAGTACAAAATTCTATTTTATTCTTAAATATCATAGAAATTTCCCAAGGCTGGCAGAGAAAGACTGATTTCACTAAAAACCAAATATAGCTATTTTTGAAATAATTATAATTCTTTATCATGCCATTTTTACAGAAATTTATTTCAGACTAAAATCAGATTAAACAGGGAATTCACGGTACATTAAAAAGCGTCTAGACATCAAATATTTTAATAGCGTTTCTAATCACAACATTTAAAACTGTTAGAAAAAAAATAAGAGAACACAGAAACTGTCACAAAGTAACAATTTACAGCCATCTAATTTCACACAAACAGATCCATAGAACTTTTCTGTTTATCTGAATTACTGGAGATCCATTGAAACAAACAAAACCCTTCCAATTCTTATCAGCTACTTATCTTGTGCCTGACTACACAACAAAAGGAAATGAGATTTCATAGTGCTAGATGGGACATTAATAATAAATTTCAACATAAAGTAGTTTTCCAGTTCGTTTTTAAAGATTTCTCTTAGAAAATTCAGTTACAGGCACTGAGACACGACAACTTGATGGCGCAGGATGAACAGATTAGCTCTTTTACCTTTCCTCCACCTCCGCGAACAGCTTTAATCATCACTGGATATCCTATTCTCTTGGCATGTTCCTTCAGACACTCATCTGATTGATCTTCTCCATGATAACCTTCAACAACAGGAACGCCAGCAGCAGACATTATAGCTTTGGAAGTGCTTTGACAAAACAATTTTATGTTTAGAATGATAATAACTTTTTTTTTTTTTTTTACTTCAAGCTCCAAACCTGTATATGTTCCCAATATTATTCCTCCTCACAAAAGTAGTTCCACTGACCTCAACAGGACTACTTGGGTTACACGCAATTGGATTGTAATTAATCAAATGCTTCGAGCAGGGATTTTTTTTTCTCTAAGGCCTCCACACAAAAGCAGCAGTTTCAGGCTCATGGTTCTTTCCTATCTTTTGACTCATGTTAAAGAGGTCAAAACCTCACATTTTCAAACTACAACACTGTGTCCTGCCAAAACTATATTTAAGGTTGTACAAAGGCAAAATTCTTTCCATAATACAGGCTGGATTCACACCACACATAAAACACTCAAGCGTAACAATAACTTCAAATGGATATGTGAAACTAGTTAAATTAGAGAGATAATGTACTCTCACATTAGGAAGAGAGAAAAAAGTAATTCTCTGAAATTAATATTACATAGTTTATGTGTTAGTAACAACCTTATTTCCATATTCTTGATTTATACTTCACACCCTGGAAACATTTCTTTGATCAAAGTAACTAAGAACATGATCCTCTGTGATGAACAAAACTTCTCACCCCATTTTACACAAGCCACAATAACCCCTGATGATACGGTGGGTTTTTTCCACCATTCTTTTGACCAATATACATGACATCCAATCTGACTGCTGAACCCTTACCTATATAACACTGCAATGCCTCAAATCTGGAAAATTAGGATCAGTTGGGTAATATAATTACCATAATCCTAAGAACTGAACAATCTTGATTGTTTCTAACGCTGTAGTAAACCCACATCTATAACCCTGAAGCTCATCCCTTTGAAGAAAGCCATAAAAAACAAAACTGATAGAATAAAACAATTACGGAGCAACTGGTCATTTGTTAACAAAATTAGCTTTGCCAAACTGTAAATTGCATAACCAAGTAACAAATCAGAAATAGATACCTCTTAATACCCATATCTCTGATAGCAGATGAAGGCGGACCTATGAAGATGATTCCCTCTTGCTTGCACAACTCTGCAAACTCTGTGTTTTCTGAGAGGAAACCATAACCTGGGTGAATAGCCTAAAACAGAATAATGTTACCAGCCTATTTTTATATCAGTTTAGCTTAGAAAACCCTGAAACTTCAGTAGAATGCTAAGGAAACACAAGATGGAAACACCATGGGTAAAAATAAAGAACTAAAGAGCATGGAAGTAAACGAAAATGTAAAGTCATTATTTCCTTACCTGTGCTGCTGAGACTTTTGCCACCTGCATTATTTTGTGCATGGCCAAGTAACTCTGCTGTGAAGGTGCTGGACCAATGCAATATGCTTCGTCTGCCTGTTGTAGAAAAAATACATATAACATAGACTGTTTAGTGAATAAGAAAAAGCAAGTTCAACTGAATTTCTAAACTAATTAGATTGCTTATCAGACTGCGAGCATGCAACATTTTAAATCACTCCCTCTCTTCATGGGGAGACTCAACTGGATGAAACAAATTCTGAATTTCTTCCCAATAAACAGAGCCCCCAGTGGCTACTCCTGAGTCAGAGCCAAACCTCAATGCACTGCCTGAAAATTTTTCAGGTGCTGAGACAGAGACTTGGCAAACTTTTCATGGATTCAAGGAAAACCTGGAAGTAACTCTACAGAGGTGAAAATCAATTGCTTTAGCACACACGTCTACTTTCACACTGAACTTATTAATGAGAAACACTGTTGTGAATGAGCATTAATCACAAACTTAATGAATACACTTCACCATTGCTACATGCATGGAATTTCTGTCTGCTTCACTATAAACTGCTACAGACTTCACACCCATTTTCTTCGCTGTTCGCATCACTCTGCACGCAATTTCTCCTCGGTTTGCGATAAGAATCTTCCTTATGTTGTGACCTCCTGTTTAAAAGGATGAAGCACAGTACGCAATTTTTAAAAGAAATCCTTAAAAACATTCCTGAAAATAAAGCAAATTTTAAATTCAGATTCCTTTTCCATCATTTATAGTGTTTATGCATTTCTTCCAATAATTAAAAAACACATGCTTCACCCAAAAGCATTTCCATGCTAGTCTTGGAATTTTTTCGTTAGAGTTCTTATGCTGAAGTACGTTCAATTTAAGACTTTTTTTTCTTTCTACAGTTCAAGAAATACATTCTAACCCTAAACCAACAAACCTGATCCTCATATTTTTACTGTGTACTTTCTGGACCAACTAGGAAATGATTAACGCCTGTTTGCCCCCAAAGCAGAAGTGATTCACAATTCTTTGAGGGGCACTATTCCCCACTGATACATAGTGACAAAGACATAACAGGGTACAAGATTTTGGGGGTTTGTGGTGGTTTTGTGTTGTTTGTTTTGGTTTTAAACAACAACTTACAAGTCTCTAGCTTCTATTAAGACTCAAGACAACAGTTTAAAACATGATACAAGGCCAGCACAGCCAGAGACCCCACAGGCAGAGCTAAATAGCTTAAAACTAACTAATAAAATTAAAACATATCTCTGAATTCTATAACACGTCTTTTTAGACAACATGATAACAGGGTCAGTTTAAATCAATTTGCTAAATATTTTTTACTTTCCTTCATATATTGTTTAAATACCATTATGCCTAAAAAATAATTCTCACAGACTCTGCAATGTTTGTCTCAGAAAACGACTCAGAGGAAAACACCACAAAAATAAATAGTTTTCATTGAGTACACCTAAATATGACAAAATTACTCAAAATGTTGCTTACACATTAAAGATTATTTCTGTTAGGTAAGCTACAGACTCCCATTTTCAAAAACTATACATACATTGAATATTTTAAAAAACCTACCATTTTTCAACAACTAATGGTCTAAAACTAATTGTAAAACCATCCACATTACAAAAGCAATTAAGACTGGACAATGCCCTCAGACACATGGTGTGAACTGTGGGGTTGTCATATGCAGGTATAGGAGTTGGACTCGATGATCCTTGTGGGTCCCTTCCAACTGAGCACATTCTATGATTGTATTATTCTAAAATCAGTAGCTAAAGAAGTTAAACTTCCTACCTATCGTTGAGGCCCATTTCACAAATCTTTGTACTTGGTTCCATTGCCTGTAGAATGATAAACACACAGAAGTGTTAGAAAAGTACATGAAGAAGTGGCAACTGAGATACTGTTATTTTCAGGTGGCAGAAAGACTAACGCAGCTGTGCAGCTTTTGATACAACTACTTATACAGAACGTATTCGACTACAACAAGGAAGGTTGAACAAACTTAACCAGATCTCTCATTAAAAGGGTTTTCATTTAGACACAACAGAAACAAGAAACTGTCCCTTTGCTCTTTTTTTAAGCAGAATTCCAATTGAAATAGATATTCTAGCCGACAGAATAGGCAACATCTTGTGTTTATTACAAAGATGTCGACTTGAAGTATTCAGGAAAAAAGACAGGAACAATCACAAACCAGAACTGGTTAAAAAAGGACACGGGAGCTGTTTATAAAAGGTGCAAGCGAGAGGAATGTGAAAGATATCAAGAAAGGAGAGCTGTGAAGAATTTTGGAATGTAAGTTAGACCTCAAACTAAAGTACTGAAGAGATCAAATAGAGAAGACTAAGTGGCTGGAAGAAACCATAAAAGTAAACTCTTGGAAGTGCTCTAACTAACTTATAAACCAATTTTGGAATCTTCGATCAAGTCCAGCAATTTTTAAACAATGTCGGGCAAAAGGACAGGAGACCTCCTGGACACCACACAACCAACAGCTCAGTTTCAATAAGGAGAGGGGGAATCGGGGCATTTCCTAAACTCATGATTAGTAACCAGCTGCCAGGGCCGGCAGCTCCTGCCCAGAACACAGCACAGGGGCGGCCACAGCGGCTCCTCAGCCCTGCTCACCAAACCCAGCACAGTTTCATGGAGTCTGTACCAACTGCTAAAACGATGCTTGGAGCTCTACTTGGGGGTTTTTGCTCTTTCACTCCCCAGAGGAGCTCGGGGTCCCCGAATCCCTCACACACACGGCACCGATCAGCGGCCCGGCTCCCTCGCTGCCCCCGAGGGCAGGGCCCCTTTCCCCTTCCCGCTCCCCGGGCAGCCCGGCTCCAGGCTCGGCCTTGAGCAGCCTCCCCGCGCCAGGCCCGACAGCGGCCGCCGGTTCCCCCCCGGGCGCGGTCGCTGCCGCCTCCTCCACCCCGGTTAACGGCGACAGCGCGCACCGCCCCAGCGGGGAGCGATGGCGGCGAGGGGCGCGCTGGACGCCCCCAGGCAAAGCGCGGGGCCCGGCGCGCCGTGTGCCGCCTCCCCACACTCACCGCCGCCGCAGCGCCCAGAAGCTGCAGCCGCCCCGCTCGGCCGCAAGCGCCAGCGCCATGTTGGGGAGCGCGGGGGGCGGCGGGACGGGGGTGTGTGCGCCGGGCCGGCCGGCACTGGCTGCCTCGGCGGGGCGGGGAGCGGCGGGGAGGAGCCGCCGAGCGGGGACGGAGCGCTCGGGGGGCTGGTGGTTCCCGAGGGGCTGGTCCGAGAGGGGGTGTGTGCGCGGTCCTGAGCGGTGTGGGAGCCGGGGAGAAATGGCTGCCTGGTGGGGCAGCGCCGGGAGGAGGCGCAGGGGCTGGATGACACCGAGAAACTGGGCAATGAAACGGCAGATCAAATAAAATTCATATAAATGTGAAGTGATGCACGCTGCAGGACTCCTGGCTTCATTTATAGAAGCGCAGAGACCGTGTTCCTTCAGAAATTGCATGCCGGGTTGTAACAGACCAGCCACATGAACCGCGGGATGGTTGGGGCGGGCACGGGGCTCCCAGGCACCGGCGGCTCGCTGTGCCCGGCGCTGCCCCGGCTCGGAACCGGCTGTGAGGGGGGAGCTTCGGATGCTTGTGGGACCAGCACATCCTGCCCTCCGTGAACGGAAAACAGGCCCAGCCGGTGCGGCTCCTGCCGGCCCCGCGGGTCGGTGCTCACCCCGTGAGCTCCTGAGGGGACGGCCCATGGGGACCCGCGCCTTTGGACAGGCCTCATCTGGCCGGTTTTATTTTCCGTGTCGAGCTGGATCTCATAACACAGAGAGAGTCACAGTGGGGATCACGCAGGTCACCTCGTTTGTCTCGGTCACCCAGATTTACTGAACCGAGGTTCACAATAGCGTTCAGATAAGCTGATCCTGGTAGACTGCAATAGAGCATTTCCGAAGGAGTATGTTACATGATCATGATTTTAATGTTAATTATATAGAGAAATAAGACAGTGGCACTTAGTCAAAATAAATATTTATAGTTGCTGTTTGCATAGCGACCGTGCTTTCCCACCTAAGGAATACACAAGCTATCGTTTGTCACAGTGGCAGTATTTACGTTTGCAGGAAACAATCATCTTGCCAATATAATAGGCCCAGGCAGGATCTCTCAGCAAACCATATTTTATTAGCGATTTTGCAAGACAGGGTGTTCTACCTAAAGGACAAAAAGCCCCTGCTTATATCTCCCCCAAATCCCAGTCACAAATTCCCTCCCCTCTTCCCCACTGGTTGGTACTTCAGGGTTTACAGATTATCCGATGCCTACCTCAGTTTACCTATCTCATTCATCTAATTCTAACAATCCCCTCCCCTTATTGTTTTATTTAAAATATGGATTCCTGGCTTTTTGGTTACCCTTCCCCCTAGCTTAACTTTTTAAATACAGTAATCAGTTTGCATTCTGGGATTAGTTCGAAGAGGCTTTGTTTTACATTAAGAATTCATAGTCTGATGTCTCTCAGTCCTTCCCCCCTGCTGGGGTCAGGCACCAGGTCCCCAGTTTTGTAAAAACAACATTCCTCCTTCAATGGCTCCTTACACCATCCATGTCTTACATGTTCTCCATACTCTGAAGCATTAACACAGTTTCTTAAATAAAGGGCATTCTTGATATGCAGGCAACCTCTGCTTGTTCTGCTGCTGCTGTTTGTCATTTGGCACAGTGACCTGTACAGCAGGGACTGAGGGGCTGTGGGATCCAGATCCAGATCAACCTGTGGAAACCGTGTGGTCCCTTGAGCTGGACTGCAAAAGGTGGCAGGTTCAGCACTTGCTCTGAATATGAGGTTTTAAATGCTAAATTATTCAGTGAAGCTACAGCTTTTCCATGATTCATTAACTTAGTTCTTCCTCAACATCATGTGCTGACAACATAGAGCCTCCTTTTGTCTTTTAAAATCCAGATTTAAAAAAAATTTCAGTGTGTTAGTTTGTCTCTAAACACAAGATGGCACCATTTTATGTAGTTTGTCGTTGACCACGGGGAAAACCGAAGATATTTTACAATACTTGGAACAGAGGTGGTGGAGGAATTTATGCTTCGAAGAGTAGAACTAATGGAAGTTGCAAACTCGTTTATATTGCAAATCTGCTCTTGGTGACAGCATCCTGCAAGCATGGCTTTTAGGGCTTGCAAAGTGAAACAAATCACCAGATTGTAAATGTATATGTTTGAAAGTGCGATGGAGAAAAACTGAAATGCAGAAAATAATCATTTTCTCGCTAACACAGGTATGCTTAATGCACATAGACAGAGGCACTGTGATGAACGTAGTGATGTACTGAGTAGGTTGGACTGGCAACATTTTAATTTATTCAGGAAGCTTGGCATATTTTGAAAGCTGCTTTAGATTAATGATTTGAGTACTTTTCTCATTATTTTTTCATCCATGAGCAGATTGCTAAAATCATAATTTGTTTGAAATATGAATTCATTTTCCTTGAGGAGATTAAAAAAATGTTATTCCATGGCAAAACCAATCAGGTTAAGCATTGGCTGGACTTATGAATCATATTCTTTGGAAATTTCTAATGTATAGGAAAGCCCCAGCAAAACTGAGGTTCAGAGCTAAAGTCTGTGTCTCTAATCTGCACAGATTTTCTGACTGAGATTTAACACTCTCCTTTTTTCCAACAGCCATTTATTTTGTTTCTACACATGGCAAATGCAACCTACTCCTTTTCAAAATTTTGAAGAAAGAGTTAAGTAAGAAACTGAGCTGATTAAATGATAATTTAATAAAATACTTAGTATCTACCAACTTCATAGGCAATAAGCCTTGCAGAAAAAGGGAAATGCAGGGTTTGTGACATTTTGTGGCTACCCGGGAAAGCCCAGATGCTGGTGGAAGCCCAGGAGCGTGTGTGTTGCTGTGGCTGCTGAACTCCAGACATGCGTACCCCTGCATCACTGGCACGCAGAGGCCACAGCCATGGATGTGAGAAAGTGTGGTCTCCAAGTGTCTTGTCACTCTGCTAGAGAGGGTTAACTTCATAGAAATCTTTCTCTCCTCACCCTTGTTATTTTCTTCAAATTGATGCTTTATAAAAAATACGTATTTTTTCTTCTAGACACTCTGATGCAAAAATGTTTCTCTGGTGGAGTCGAAACCTTTGTGCTTCTGGGGCAGCCCATGGTGTGACCTACAGATGGAGTAGTTTTTGCCTTAAAAGGAAAAATGACTGACTATCTCTGCACCTGCCATTAAACCTTGTCAAGAGAGAATTTGAGACATCCAGCAGCCTTCAAGGGTCCACTTCAGACACACACACCACCCACTCCCAGCAATGAATATGCAGAAGGCCCCATCTAAATCCTAGTTCAGCAGCTGAAATGCATCTCCCAAGTGTGTATTTACCAGCCCAGCTTCTAAAACTAAGATGAACAAGACAGGAACCTTGTCCACTAAATAGGTGTATCACTTAGGCAAACCTGACACCATATTTAATATTGAACCAGGCCAACCAAGTGCAAAAGAGCGGAGCAAACTGACCCTGCTCTCCTGGCAGCCCTGCTTTTCCACTGAAGCGCAAATCAAGGGGCTTGCAAAGTTTTCATCTTGTGATCAGTAGCCATCAAACTATCCATCACGTAGGGGTGTGCACTGACACTAGAAACAGTTATAGCAAGTAAAGAATAATTCTGGTATTTTGTCACTGGAGGAAGTTACTTTCCTCCTGCTGCCCTCACTGGCACTTCTCTAACAGACAAGTTCCCAAATCAGCTGCTGGCAGCAGAGAGATAGGATTTCTTCCCCCAGCTTTACCACGTGTTCTGCTTTCCTGCGATCCATCTAAAATTTGCTTCATTAGCCATGAGAAGCATGACATATTGGACTCATCTGGCCATTTCAGAGCCTTATCTTGCTCACCAGAGAGCAGGTAACATCCCGTTCCCCCATCTGCCCACCCAACACCCAACCTCCCAACAATGGCCTTAGAGGACCCTGCACCCAAAACAGAGTCTGGCTGCAGTTACTAGCCAAATGTAGATCTAGACTGATTTGGTTTCAAGTTTCTCTGAAAAACCTTTAAAGATGAAGCAGAAGAATTTTTTAGTGTTCCCTTTTATTGAGAAATTTACCTCATGCAGCTGTCCTACATTTATGATATTTTAAGCTGGCTGTTGGTGTAGCAAACAGCAAAATCACAGCAAAGTCACAGACTGGTTGGGGTTGGAAAGGACCTTTACAGATCATCTAGTCCAGCCTCCATCCTTTGGGAAATTCCTTTGACCAACATAGAAGCTGTTGAATTCTCAAGTTTTTTCCAAGCTATTTATTTCCTTTAGTTTCCGTAACTTCACATTGAAAGGATGCATTCTTTTAAAGATGAAGTAATCCATCCATCCATCCCATTTGCTGTGAGTTATGGTCTGTGTTTATTGGACCAAGAGAAAACAAAAAGACATCTAGTCGTATAAAGAAACATGGTGAATTCAGATATTCTGGAAATTGTGCGGAGATTAACATCAAATCACATAATTTTTTCAATACCCCCTTTATTTTTTTGGTAATACTGTTGAAACAAGGATAGAAATGACAGTTGAGCTGCCCAAGCCACAGAAGAAATAATCACCAAGATTATGGTTAGGATACAAGTATGTCTGTGCCTGTGGCTTGTGTCCAAAGCCCATAGTAGCCTGTTTGTTAGATTGTACTTGTATTTTAAATAGCTTAGGTGAAGCAGCACTTGAGGAATTTAATAAATGCATAGCAATGCCCACTTTAATGACTAAATACAACTTTTGTTATAGAAATACCAGTAATAGAAAAATAAAAAGCATATCTTCTCATAGCAAATTATTTTTTAGCAACCGTATGTTATAGCAAGCTGGAAGTGATCAACCAAACCATCTCCATACACTCAAGAAGCTAATCGACGTCTCCCTTCCTCTTTCAACCAGGATTAACAGCTGTTTCTTAATTCAGACTTTGTCCATCAGAGAGCAAAAAGGACTGAAAGAAATTAAATCTTGCTTTACAAACTCCTTGGTGATTTTGCTAAGTATATCACCATGCTCATGGGATGCCCTTGTGTCTACACTGGGTGTATGCGACCCAACCATCCAAAGGACATGTTAAATAGGACTTAATTTTGAATGGGAAAGATGGAGTGTGCGCAACCCAACAATCCAAAGAACACGTTAAATAGGACTTAATTTTGAATGGGAAAGATGTCTATTAATCACTAGTTGGAACGGCTTTGAGTCAGATCATGTGCAGTGCTGAGCTTTTTAGGCAGTGTTTGGTTTTGAAACACAGGCTCATTTTCAAATGGAATCTCTTCAACATATTTGCCTTTTCTGATGTATACCTCATCAATTCTCCCGTTTTTAAAAAGGGAAATGCTTTAACTGATTATAAAAACCTGCTTCCTAAACAACAGATTCATAGTATTAACTAACCCTAGGACTAGAGTGACCCTGTTAAGCCAAGGGCCTGACCAATGTCCCTGCGTTCAGGTGCTTGGCCACTGATGGGGGCAGGAGGAAGGGTGAAAATAAGCTAAATACAGTTCACTAAGCAATATTAGCAGTGCTGGAGCCTGTTGCAAAATAATAGTTGAAACATTCAAATTTCAATTTGAATATTAAGCTGAATACAGTTCAAATCGCTGTATCTTTGAACGTTTGGTATTCTGCTTCTTGTGCTACTTTACCTTATGGTTGTTTCTCCAAGTGCAAAAGTGCCACAAAAATGTCTTTATTTTACTCTTTTTTTATTGGTTCATTCAGACTCAAAGGGAAGATTTCTGGGGACTGTTAATTACTTCCATAGCTACATATTATGGTGATTATGGAACAGTATGACCAAGTTTCCTGCTTGACACAGGCCAGCATGTTCTAGTCATTCATGGAATGGAAGGATCTATTTTACTTCTTAATTTAAATGAGTAAACTCTCAACTAGCAAAATATCAAAATTATTTAAAAAATACTTAAGGGAAATTAAACTCGCAAGACATTGTCATCAGTTTTATCCAGTGAGGTTCCATCATCATTAATAAATGCTCAGGATTGGGCTATTATTAATAGAAATAATCTCCAAGTATTTCTGGTTTGTTTAGCATATTAACAACAAGGAATTTTTGGAGATTACTTCAGTGTTTCTTTTTGTTTAGTGGGTGCCATTCCAATCTTTTCCCAGACGAAACTTTATTGGTAGAATTTAAGCCATTACCCCAAATCCTAAGCAGGAAGTGTGCTCTTAATATTATTTTCTTTTTTGTATATGTTTTTATATATAATTTCTTATAATTTTGGTGTTGTTTGCTGCACTGAACAGATTTGTATGTGGTGCATGCATGTGTGTTTGTATGTGCACATTTGTGCAATTGTTGAGCTTTGTACATCTCCTGTGACAAGGAGATTTTTCTTGTTACAACAAATGACATTAGCTGAATTGAATCTCCAAAGCAATTACTACTTTCATGCCTTCATCATTGGCTTAGCCAGAAGCAGACTACAGAGTGTTACAATTAATGTGCTTCAAAGCAGCTCCAAATTATTTCCAGATGCCAATCCAGCTGCTCAGCTCTGAGCTCACTGGGCAGCATTTGCTTTGGGGCAGAGTTTGTCCAAGGCCTGTGCAAGCTTTTATTTCCCACAGAAGCCTTGAGCATACGGAGCCAGTGGATTTCCATTAACGTGATATCTAGAAAATTGTCTAAAAATACTTTCTCTGGAGTAAGAGTCACATATTACCACTGTGTGCTTCCAAAGGGCTTAGGAGGAAAAGACAAGAACTTACGAAAAGTAGCCCTGATATTTACAGTGCTGGGAGGAACTTGCTTATCTATGGAAATCATACTTACACTTGCCCTTAGGCTTCAGCATACACGGTGTTCCCACAAGGCTTTCACTGAGCTCTCATTTAACAGGGTTGTCTGTAGCTGTGGACCTCTGGTTTATTCACTTGAAAGTCGTGTCACTGGACTCATTATTTTAATAAATCTAAACAGCATCTTTAAGAAACCTAATGGATTTTCCAGGGAATAGTGATACTGCTTGCTTTAAGCTATTTTTAGGCATCTGATTTAGGTGGTCTGAATTGCATCCTTTGTTGATAATATAAAGAATATAAGCTCCTCAAATTTGGTCCTCTGGACTACATCTAAATTAGATGCCAAGAATGGCCTAAAGTAGATAGTGTGAGTTCTCTCCTTCCCACCTTAAAGAAATCTCTTCCAGAAATATTAAGTAGATTTAAACACAGGGTGTCATCTCACTTAAAAATATGGCTTCGGGGCAGTGAGATTGCCAGGTAGAAGTTAAAACTCCCGTGACTTCTCTTCTTGCTACACGGATTACTCAGATACGTTGGTATCCTCTGTGCGGCTTTCTTCTGGAAATCAGGAATGTGACAAACACGATGACAAACAGTCCCAGGATGCTCAGGCCCACTGCGACGGGAGCTGCTTTACTCTTTTTATCAGGAAAACATTCTTGTTCTGGAAGTAAAAAGAAATCAGAGAATGTGTTATAGCAGCGTACCGTACCCCTAGACTGTACATCTGTATTCCAGAAGAGCTAGCAAATACAAGCCAGAATTGCTTTACTATCAAGATCAGTACATACACGCAGATGTGGAGCATCACACTACAAAGTGCAAGTCTAAAAATAAAGAGCAATACACATCCTGCATGGACAAAACCTACTCCTATGTGGCATCTAATTGCTTCTGTTCAATAAAAAGGATCAGGCCAGAGAAGGGAGCCCACAGACCAGCACATTAGTGCAGCAAGGTTCCTAGTTAAGTCAGTGTTTCCTAAGAAAAATCAAATTCTAATTGTCCTCGCTATTTAATTCAGAATATTTGTGGATAATTGTGGCTAACTCAGAACAGCAAGAGATGAGGAAGGCAGGAGCCTTGAACTTAGTCCAGGGGGTTGCTTTAGCAGTACTATTGTAATTTTATGGTGCATATGATGATACCAGAAAAGGTTTAGATGCAAATAATGTATTTTAAGAACCATACAGAGATCTATTAACTCAAAACATACCTCTTACAGAGAGGTCAAAGCCTGATTTCAGCCAGTGCCTACCAAAATGAGTATTCATATCAGCCTCTGATTAAATGGAAACTTATTACTTAAAAATGAACTTCCCGATTGGGATAAATTGGCAGCTTTCCTATGGAGAGAGTGCACCATCTGGGTCACTGACATAAATGGAATATTCACCCAAGTAAAAGTGGCAGGATCACTCCAATTCGCAATACAACAAGCACAGCCCTGGGAGTGAAGCAAGGTCTGGGGATGACCACTAATGTGCTATTCCAGAACTGGATCAGATGTACATCTTCCGTCTGATCTTTAGGAACGAACGGTCCTTCCTTGGGCTCCAGGAAAAGACCTGTAGCATGATGCTTTGAGGGTCACCTGACTAGCGAACTATCCTCTAAGCAGGGTAGCTTGATCAGCTAAACCCCACAGCATATCCCAGTTTATACCCAGGGTATGGGGGAGACCCAACCCCTTTGGCCTCTGTCACTCCCTGTGGCTGTTCCAAGGCAGATTTCGACAGCGCTCTAGGACAAAAGCCTCTGTTATTGTCTAATTCTGATGACTCTGCTGGCACAGTCTGCAGCTTGGCTTGGCCTTTTCCCCAGTGGAATCTTTACAGCCACAGCGGGCAGTTGGCCCGGGGAGAATGCAGAGCGCACAGCATCATGTCACAGCTCCAGAGCCTCCCCGCACAGCTCCCCCAGTACCTGATCCTCTTCTCCTCTCATCCAGATGGTGATTTCATGTGATACAAGGCCACGAAGCCAAAGGCATCAGCATTCTACTAGAAGATGACCCTTTTACAGCTTTCCAGACTCAAACAGGCCAAGCTATTATATTTGATGTTACACTGCCTGTACAAAATTGTAAGGAACTTGAAACCAGTGATCATTAGCGTCTTCTTTTTCTTCCCCTTTTAATGATAAGCAAATCAGGAGCACAGAAGTGAAACTACCAGTCTCGAGAAACCTGAGGGGAGGAGGCTGGTGATGTATAGAGAGCCATTTCTTCACTGGGGATTTTGTCTTTCAAAATCTGCATACACACCAGGAGTACGTAAGAGTTTCATAACTATTTCATGGCCACTGGGGAATTATTTCAGAGGTGGTAGCTGCTTTCACAGCCCTTTGATTAAGAGTAAAGCTAATTTAACTTTGTATATGGTTTTGATTAGCAGAGATTAGCCTGGCCTTGGTGGGGGAGGAAAGAGAGAGAGAATCTCTCTAAGCGCTGTCTCTGCTGGAGGTGAGGCCATACCAAAAGCCACAACTGAATTCACTCATTGTACAAATTTGAATGGGAATGTGGGGACCAGATGGGATCCCATGAGTTGTTCCAGTTCAGTGTTATCCCATGAAAAAAATCTTCATGAGAATCAGAGCATAGACTGGATTCTCAGCATGGCTTTTAAGAATTTAAAGAAAACTATTAAAAAAAAAAAAAAAGGTCTGCGTCTTTAAAAGCTCCAAATGTTGTTTCCCATTATATCTCTTTTAGAATAAGAAAGGAAGCCAAACTGGTGAACTAACAAAAGAAGAATCAAACAGAGCCAAAAGGCCATTCTGAAGTGAAAAGAATACAGGGACAATATTTTGTAAGCATGCAGGAAGTAAAATGTCAGAAAAGGGAATGTTATTGCATATGAAGGGCTGGAGAGCTGATAAGCCTCTCTGTCCACCCGAGTTCTTGTGTGGCAACACCCTGAGAGGAAGGCGCAGGAACGTGAAGGTGGACAATTTGAAAGAGAGCACAGGGTACTGTCTAGCCCACCTCTCTGCTTTCTGTAGAATCCTTCGTGCGCCTCATAAGAAGTAAGGCAGCAGATTGTGAGGGCGTCCATACTGTGGGACAAGGGAGTTTCCTGGTGCACCCATCAGCCCTGGACCCCACAGCCTGGCCAGGTCCTGGCTGCATCACTGGACAAGAAACAGGGATGGCAACATCTCATTTCCCTGTGGAAGGAACCCCAGGCTTGGGTATAGGGAAGAAGTTGTGATAAACCCAAATACATTCTTCCAGTGTGGGCAATCCAGGGAGCTGGGGGTCAGAACTGGTTTGTCTGTGTCTTTTACTAAGCTACATGGTTGCCTCTTTGTGGCTGTACTCAAAAAAAAAAAAAAAGGAGATAAATGAGATTCACATGGTTGCCTCTTTGTGGCTGTACTCAAGAAAAGAGAGAGATGAGAATCAAATTTAATTTTGAAACTGGGAGCATGCCAATCGTGCTCCTCCTCAGGAGCACATTTCATCATGTCTAGACAGAGCAGCTCTGAACGTGTCATCCTGCATTCACAAATACCCCTTATTTGTTGGCAGTTTTGCTGCTGCAGCTGTGGGACACCATGAGTGTCAAGAGCCTTTCAAAACACCTAAATTCTGACTGCATTGAGAACAATGACCTTGAACTAAACTGTACATATTAGGAGTTTGGACAGTACAATGGTGGCAAACACACCTCCACTTGCTCTGGGAGAAAACAGGTGAAGAATAAAATCGTGGCTGTAAAGCTGAACATTTTTAACGAGAAGGTGAAACGGATGGTACGGAATGCAGGAGGGAAAGATGCTTTTCCATCTCCCATAGGTATTAGCACTGTGTTAAAAATGGCTTGAAAAGGGGTGAGAATACAGCAGCAGGCAGATTACATTATTTGGGAACCATCACAAAGCTGTGATTATGCTATAGGTATAATAGGATCACACATGTGCATGGTTGCAATCTAACAGATAATATCTATCAGGCTACAGGAGTTCTGGCACGTGGATCTCAGAAGGGTGGAAAAGGTGTCCCTTCTACTTACCTTTTCCAAACTGGTTACCGGTGATATCAAACGCCTGCAGCTGCACATTAACAAAGAGTATCTGGAAGTTCTTCTCCAAGCTGAAGGTTTGCTTGCTGGCACACTTAAAGGAATTCCCCAGTCTTGTTGTAAACAGCTTCTCATTTATGGCTGCGTAGTAAAGCATACCTGGAGGCCATAAAGAGAGAGACAAATGAGAATCCACACTTACTCTGTTGGAACCAAAATTTTTCTGAGACGAAATGGAGGGCCCCCAGTGTTTTGGGAGAGCGGCATTCACAGATGTGACAAAGCATGGACATTTTCCCCATGAAGTATCAGTTGCATTTCCTCCGTGTTTAAATGAGTGCTTTAATTATCAGTGGGCAACTCGAGCTCGGGTCTAAAAAAGTAGCTAAAATTTTGGATGCTTCTTCAAATAATATTTTAACAACCTGAGTCTGCAAGAGGGGGTTAGGATTCTTGCAGGAGCAGATAACTGTCTCAGGTCTCCAGTGCAGCTATTTCCAGACAAAACAGAGATACCATCTCTAGCATGGGAATTTGATGTATCTAGTCTGTATTGCCTTATGTATTAGATAAGTCAGTCCAAATACTTATGAGTAACAAACAGAGCAGTGACATCATATAGTCATTAACCTGCCACAGGTTCGGTATAATGGGAAAGATTTGTGCAAAACTAATGCCACAGAAAATCTGATGTGATAGCTCAGATGTTTTCTCTCTGACCTAAGTGATATTCTGTTAGCATTTCTTAGGAGGTTGCATCTGAGGCAGCTCCTCACTGTTCAAATGGCAAGAAGCAGGGCTATATAAGAAAAACGAAAATCTGTTTGTCTGAGAAGAGCACAGAAAAGGTCTAGGATTACAGGATGGTTTGAAGAACATCAGCCTGGGTCCAGTTCTTATTTTTGTCAAAGGAAAATATCAAACACGTATCCTCTCCATATTGGTGCATTTGAAATCTGGATCCAGCTCTGCATTTCTGTGGTCTAGATACTGTATTCATTTAATTGGCCTATTAGATTGGAAAGACATGTGAGACTGAACTGGAATCACAGCATTTTTGTGTTTCCAGATAAAAACTTTGAGAACTGTTTCGTATCTTATATTTGTGCTTGAAGTAATCTCTATTCTGAAAGAGTAGAGAAAGGCAGGGAAATTTTTTGAGGACAAAAGGAAAATTGAACAGTTCTAATGAAATTGCAGCCCAATCTCTTCCGTTTTCATGTCGTAAGATTCAGGTGAATTACATTTTAAAAAAGACTTATAAAATACATAATTTGCAAAATCCAGTGTTTTAAAGATATGAAAATGTATCTCACCCCCAGAACAGTTTCATATGAAATTAAGAATGTGTAAAATCACTGACCTCCAGAAGATAACTCTAATCTGGCCTCAGTTTTACTGATATAGTACACTGGATCTTGCTGCAAAAGAAGATACATCCTTATTCATTATACATCCTCATATTTGTGAAAAAAATACAGTTCACCACAGCAAAATGGTCACAAAGAATTTCCCAAAGAAACACATTTCAAAGCATCAAGAACCAACTTGCTTGTGTGCACTGCTTTTTTTTTTTTGCCTTTCCAAATCACTCCATCTGATAGATAAGAGGCTGCTGTACTGCAGCAAGCTCAGCTGCATCACCAGTGACACTGGACCATGCACACACTGCTCAAGCTTGACATCTGTGTGATACCTGCAGCAACTGAAAGTAAGAGGGAGTTAAGCAAATATACATTGCACAAATTCACTGGCACATGATAAGGGCGTCTTGTTTTTATTCACCTGATGTACTTTCAGTGCGAGTCCCTGCAGTGCTCTCACGAGTGACCCCGCACCGAACTGCCCCGTGCTGACCCGCAGCCTGACCGCTTGCAGCACCTCAGCCCACAGCTGTAGAAGCACTCAGGACTCTGGGCACTGAGAGCGCTTTATGCATCGATGCTTTTCGTGTGAGCAGACTGGAGACGGCAGCCGTGCTTCTGTGTTTGTCGGCCTTCTGGACTGGGAGAGGTCAGCAACACACCGAAAGCTGGGACCTATTCTCATACCCCTATCAGTCATTTCCTATTTTGTCTAATAGCAGTGGTCACCACAAATAAGGAAACAGCAACCTGGATGTCTCTGCGTAGGGGAGAAATAACTGTTTTTTCCACCCTGCTGACACTGTTGGTGCTGGCGGGCTGTTTTCCATACACTTGCTGACATGGAAAGCACCTGGGACAACAGCACAGAGCAAAATTTCCATTTGTTATATGTGTCCTGCCTACATGTGCCCTAAAACCCTGGTGCAACCTGAACGCTGTCCTCCCCTGGGATGTCACAAAGCGAGCACCAGCCCTCGGAGCTTTTCCCTGGTACCAGTGTTGGAGTATAACGTGAATCTTTATGTGGCAGCGCTACTGTTCATTTTAATTCCAGCTGCAAGCTGGGGAGTGCAGCTGCTGGATAAATGGCAGCAGACATGAATGTCTCCTGGGCACCCAGACTTTATACCATGCAGTTTAAAAGCTGGTAGGACACGTTGGGAAAGTTTAAGAAATAAATACACCAGATAAGAGGTTCTCAGCATTATTCCTACTTAAAGACATAAATAGGTCAAATATTACCCTTTTTTTTTTTTGTGGCAGCAGTGCTGTGTTCTGTTTGGCCACAGTTAATAACTTTGCTTGGGGAAAGCACCTGCTCCTACTTCAGCTCTTGTGGGTTGGTTACAAAACTTCCTATTTTCACGTCCTCTGCAAAAGGCAGCGGTGAGCACTGAGCCAGCCGCTCACCTCCCGCTGCCCCGCACCGGGGCCCAGTCCAGCTCCTCTTTCACCAGCGAAAATCAGAAGTGCCATTGCCAGAGCACTCCTGGTCCAAAGCAGTTGGAGAGGCTGGTGGAGCCAAGCACAAAAAAACCAGCAACAAAGTGGTTTCTTATTAACTTGAATTTCAAAGAAGTCTAAGCCGAGCCCTGCTATGCTCTTGAGGCTTATCTTTAAGTGAAGGGAGGATTCTTTAATGTTGTGCCAATAACCACCTTTTTCAGGGCAAGATAGGTCAAGCACCTCCTAAAGGTTCACATCACTCTCCTTAGCACTGCTGCAAGCTGGGGCTTTCATGGGTACTTGAATCACCAGATGTTTTCTGAGGATCCTTGTAGCACAGAAAATGCTCCCCTTGTTGCAGGAAGCATAGATTTAAAGCAAACACTCATGGTCTGAACTGATCCTTTGTTTTAAAACAGCTCCTTGATTTTTTACCTCACTTTTCCTCTGGAGCTTTAAGAAAACTTTCTGCCATAAACTAAAATCAAGGTGATTATTAATTGAAATATTTTCTCTGGTCAAACATTAGTGGCTCCAATGGGGTATAATATGCAGTTGCCTCTCGGACTTGCTATGGAAATGACTGATTAACCATTTGTACTTGTATTAACTGTCACTAATCTGAGCTTGGCACCAGGCTGTAAGGTTGACATTTTGCCTTGATTAATTGAAGGGCAGAGATCAGCAGTGATGCCCAGATGCAGCTCTGAACTGCTGTGGAGCTCCAGGACACGGCCTTAATACACGCACAGTTGGAGTTTGGTGGGATCCAGTCCATGTCGTATTCCTCCCTGCCCATTAATGACTTCATACACAGTATTAACTTTTGTCTCCAGCTCTGCTGGCATCACCTCCCAGCCCTTATTAACTTCCAGAGAAATGGTACTGCGTGCTGCCTCCCAAAATTTATAAACTGTGTCAATGTCTGAGAAAGCAAGAGGATGGCTGCACTCAGCAATTTTCTCCTGTGGTCATAATATCAGCAGCACTATGGTAGCTTATGTTAAAGCCTCATCCGTGTACGATGTGGTCCCAGCAGGGAACATGGTATCAATAGACACAATGTCAAAAAGAAAGTTCGTTTTCCCACTGCGTAAGCATGGGCCTCTCTCTTGGCCAAGTTTCTGGGTGCACTTATAAGTCTCCCTGGTGTGGTGCATTTTAAGGGCACTTATATGCAATTTTGTTGTTGTAGTTCACTTATTTGGAATTTTCCACTGAAAAATAAGATTAAATTAGTCCCCTTCAGCTGTGGATGGGTCGTGGCTCCTGGGCACTCACAACTGCACAGGCTGCCATTTGGATCTAACGACCAGAGCTGGCTTTTGGCTGGGCAGTTGTGATACCTGGCATTTATGGGAAAGGAATTACTAATCTCACCTGCATTCAGGTGGTCCCTGAGGCACCATTTCGTAAGAGCAACTTGGTGGTGTGAGTCAGAGCTCCTGGCACACACATCTTACCCCCGTGCAGGGACTCCAGCCCCAAACCCATTCCCTCCATCCTTCTCCATTGCAAATGTCAGACCTGGCTTTCCCTCCCACTGGATTTTTACCTACATAAAAATAAGAGGCAGATTTTTGCTTGGAGCTATTTCTAGGCTCTGTGTTGCTAGACTGGTAGCTTTAACACCATTCTTAAATGGTTTCTATCAAAGGATGGCAAGGCACTGTACTTACCCTTCATTGCACATACCAACCTTTCCAAATTCCAGGTTCAAATAGACAAGACCCGATTTGATGTTGAAGTTAGCCCTGCTCTGAGTAGGAGGTTGGACCAGGTGGCCTCCAAAGTCTTTTCCAACCTAAATTCACCAGTGGTTCTATGATTCTAGTGTCTTGAGAAGGACAGGAGTAATCGTGCCTTACATACAGGTGGAAAACTAGCACAGAGATGGATGAAATGCCTTTTTCCACAGCACAAGTTGGATGAAAGGCAGCTGTAGTCCCAGCTCCCCAGTCTTAAACACTCCTTCCCTTTAAATGCAACAATTACCTTTACAAAGGTGAAGTTTATAAACCCTCCACTGAAAGTTAGTTTCAGGTCGGCCTGCGTGGTCCCGCAGCTGCCAGATGTCTGCGTCTCGTTGGGGTTGACAGCCACGTACTCCATCTGCTTCTGCGGAGAGAAGAGACATTGCAGGGCTGCTGATGAACAGGAGGGGAAAACTTTAATAAGAATCGCAGAGATTCGTAGCTGCTTTTGTTTTGTCATTTGGTTTTGTTTTGTTTTCCAGGCAGGCTCTATGTGGCTGAATGAACAGTGGCTGCCAGGGTCGTTGCCCACTCATAAACCAGCACTAGTGCTTGTCTGACACAGCACTGAGCTGCCCCAGTGTGTTAAGCTGGCAGAAAATAATCATTTTCTGCTCACTCAGTGAACTGAGACAACTCAGAGCAGGGTCAGATGAACATCAGTGGTAATTTGAAAAGAGAGAGCAGTGGGAGCTTGTGCCTGAAGGCAGAGGAAAGATCAAGACAGAGGCAGACAGTGGTTAGATTGGCTTCAACTTGTTGCTCCCTGTACCACCGCCGGCCTCTCCGTTATGTCCTATGCAATTCATCTCTAGCACCAGCCAACCCACATTGTAGCTTAAAAGGAGAGCTCTGGGGCCCTAAATACACAATTTGGTTCTTCAGTCTCATCTCATACATACCTTTTGTAACAAACATCTCACTGCGTTCTGGTGAGGCTGGGAACTATGCTCCCTGCCTGGCTTCAGACAGGACAAGGCATAAAAGACATGCAGATACGGCACTAAAGGACACGGTTTAGTGGTGGACTTGGCAGTGTTACGTTATAGTTGGACTCAATGATCTTAAGGGTCTTTTCTAACTTTAATGGTTCCGTGCAAATTGCTTTCACCAACATTAGCTACTCATCCTATGTTAGAAATATTCAGACTCCAGGCAAGGATATTTGGATTTCTAATGGAGATGGCTTGAGGCATACGAACTCCAGAGCCTGATGATATAACCCCCCATACTGTATTAATGGAGGTTACAAAACCTTAATTCTGAAGGACGTAATCTCCATTTCAGGTTTTTTACATCTTTTGCTGAATCATTCACAGTGGATCACTGCTGGGAGGGGGTACCAGCTCCCCTGCTCTGATCCAGCCCAGCAGTTCCTGTGTCCTAAAATCTCCCCCTGCCAGCATCAAGACAACCCACCTCTGAATCCAAGCCCAAGAGCTGACAATTTCTTGCTTTCATTGCAACTTGCAATGCCAAGCCCTTCACTGAAGTCAATTTGGATTTTAACTAGTCTCCCACTCTGGAGACACAACTCTGAAGCCTGACCTACCCTCCCAAGTACTACTGCCACAGATAGATAACAAAGCACCCGTATGTCCCACTGACATCATCGTACAAGCCAAGGTACAGCAGCTGAGATGCTGTGGCACAGAAAAGGCCTTGCACTGGTAGCAAACCACATATTTTTATTGGACAAGCTCACTTCTGAAAATTGCTTTGAAAGAAAAACAATAAATTTCAGCTAATGAAGAAACAGGCATTACAAAGCTCAACCTTGTAGTGCTTCCACCTCACCTGTGTATTTTGAGCCCCCAGTTGCAAACCCATGACTGCTTTGATGCAGGTCCTGTTCCCATTGGAAACGGTGTATGTGCCAGTGGGGATGGGAGAAGGCTGCGGTGCAGGAGTGGGTCTCACTGTCATCGTAGTAGATAGGATGGTTGTTTGAGTCTCTGGATGAATAGTTGTTGTGTTGGTCATGGTTGTGGCTGTTAGACTTTTAGTCACTGTTGTTCGATTTTCTGACCCTGTGTTGGGCTTTCCAGTTTTCATGGTGGTGGCCGTAGCAGTTACAGCAGCAGATGTCATTTGTGTATTTGGTGATGTATGTTTTATGGTTGAGTTTGCGACTGTTGCTGTCATTTCTGTGCTCACATGTGTTCTGCCTTGCTCGGTTGAAGACACAGAGTGTACAGTTGTGTTCTTCACTGCAGCTGTAACCATTTCCATTGCCTGGGTTGTAGCCTGGCCAGCTGCAGTTGTGCTGTCTGCTGATGTTGTGGATACCACTGTGGGAGATTGCTGGCCGGTCGCTTGTGTGGTGGTCGCTCCTGCCTGGGCTGTTGTGTGATGGCTTGGTTCTGTTGTTACCTGACGCTGGTCTGTTGTCTGTACAGTTGTGCTATGGCTTATGGGTGTTGTTTCAAGAGAGCCTGTGCTGTTAAAATGAGCTGTGGTGCCTTGGTGGCTTGAGGAATCGTTAAAGGATAGTGGCTGAGCAGAAGTAGTTGTATGGTGGAAGGATGTGGCTTCTGGAGACAGTTCAGTCCCCAGGGCCACTTCAGCAAAGCAGGAGGAAAATGCTGCAAGAAACAAGTAAGTCAGTAGTCTAGAAACCTATACATTTAACATTTCTGTTGATACCCACAACATAACTGTGCTGATTTTGTTATCAAATGGGTGATATGATTTTATTCTTCATTTGACTCCAGTCATGATATAAGAGCGAAAGCAGACATGGTGTAGGACTATCCGTAACCTTTCACTGCTTCCCCAGTCTTCACACCTCTGACTATACTCATTCCAGTGGAAGCACGTGGGCTCCCTGGTCCCCACATGCTGCTTTTACTGCTGAAGAAGCCAGAGGATGCTGGAGGTGTGTGCAGACCTTGCATGATCCCCAGGCAGCACAAGAATTCCCTTGCAGGCAGTAGAACAGCAAGATTTGCTGGAAACAAATTACCAAGGTCTAAGGAAGATGAAGTGTAACAGACAAAGGGGTGGTTGGTTCCTTACCAAGAAAGCATGGGGAAAGGGAACATGTGTGTGTGTGAAGGAAGTGAAGCAGCATAATGGTCTTACAGTGATTCATTATAGTCTGGGAAACCAATCTGTGAGACAGGGAAATTCCAGATATTTGTGGTTTTGTTGTAGCCATGTCAGCTTGAACCCAAAAGATTTTCCCTTCTGGGAGGTACCCAAGAAGATGCTCCGAACAAGGAAAGACCGGCCCGCTTAGTGATGCTCTTTCAGCAACAAGAAAGAAATTTAAGTGTACAGCATCCAGGGGCTTTTTGGACCACATCTAAAAATAGTCACGGCACCAAAATTACGCTTCCATCTTATAACATTTACAGAAACGTGTCTCTTGCAGAACTGAAAAGGAAATATCTGGCTCCTAAATGTAAATAACAAAGTGAAGAAAAAGTGGGAAAACTACATTGTAGAATAGATGAAGGTCACAACTCTTCCGCATGAGTCTTTGATTGTGAGTGTGCAACAGGACTCTGAAGAGACAAGGTCAAGCTAAAAGCTAAATCACTAACATATATTAATTCCTGGATGGGCATGAAGCTTCAGATGTAGTTAAATGCCTTGTTGCCTAAATTAGCTGGAGGACAGAGATGAATTCTCCAGTTTGGAGGCAGCAGGGACCCAAAAGTCCAAGACAGGTCATATTCCTAGCAGTACAGCTCCACCGAGGATGCCACAACACATTGCCAGAGAAGATTATTGCATGCTGTTTTTTCCAAAGAAATTTATCATGAATCTGTATCAAAACTTTGTGGAAGGTAGGTTGCTGAGATTTGGATTTTAGAATCTCCTAAGGCCAGAGACACATTCAGAGTGGAAATGGCTGAAATCTCACAAGTTCACCTTCCTTTCATTTATTTATTTTCACTCAGCATGGGTGAAGATCTGCAACAACAGCTGAATTCACAAGATCTCACCATTTTAGGGTACATATAGACTACACCAGAACCTACTTAGTTTTGAATCAAATTCAAGATCAAAACAAACGACATGAGAACAGATGTACAGATCTGAACCCACACTTCGATTTCCCCTTAAAATGACCATGCTAGAGAAGAGCAGAAGTGTAGATATATATTCCACATTCCTAAAATTGCCTGGGTTTCACCTCTGTTCTGTACAGAACATACTTTACTGCAAGTGTAGCTGTTATCATAAAAGAATTGCAGCTTGATACAGTTGAAATGACAGGACGGATCCTTCCAATTGTGAATTTTATCAGAAGGAACCTAAAAATGCCATAATTAACAAGATACTTTAGTTCATTTCTCATTTTCCCCACACCTGCTGGCAGAGCTGAAAATCAGATTAACTTATCTCCTTCTCTATGTGCTGGTGGAAATTCAGAGCAGTTACCATATACCAACTATAGGTAGCTGCATCTAAGTGTATTAGCATGATAAAAAGCAAAAAGAAGAAGTTGCAATTTTTAGTCTTTTTTCCCCTATAGGATTGCAAAACAACCCATATTCAAATTTACACAAGTCTGAAGTAATCAGTACTTCTTAGTTTTCAGTTAACAGATTGGTTTTGATTACTGACCAGATAACACTTATCTTACAGACGTGGAGAGAAACACTATTTCGCTAATATTTGGATGCCAAATGTAGCTTTTGAATGAAACTTAATTTTCCCCCAAAAGCTCGTTTCAACCTAACTATTTTTCACTAGAGGAATGTTCAGCCTGAGGGGATCACTGAGGGGTAAAGTCATGTCTTTTGGGTGGCCCATGGCTTGTGCCCACCAGCTGACCTGCCAGACGGCTCCTCCAGCCTCCCGCAGTTCTCCCCAGCATTTTGGAGCCTCTGTCAGGGCACGGCCACTCTGCTAAGCCTGTTGGTTTGAGTCATCTTCTCAAAAGGCCTTTGGCCACGTGAGCTCCCAGGGATGGGTGACGATTTATCTCCAGTTGCACCTAATGGTCTTGGCTCTTCTCTGGTGGCTGCTGGAGGCAGTTCAGTAGCTCTGCTGTGCGAAGGGGCAGGTGCCCCCATGGTGTGCCTGATCTACCCCTCAACCAAGGCCTGGGAGGCTTCACTACATGTCCCTCAGCATTGCCTCTTGGAGAGCTTGGCACAACTTGGCCAAGGAGCCAGTTGCACGGGTCCCCCACGCCAGCACTTCTCACGGCTCCGCCAGCAAAAGGAGCCGCAGAGCAACAGCAAATTGCAGCCCTGCAACCCCATCAGTCTCTGTTTCTTTTTTCTATGAGGCCATTTCAAAACTTCAAATGACCAACATTTTGCTTGAGGGACGCGTGCTCCCTGGGGTGTATCTCTCTGGAGCAAGCAGCTGCAATCCCCTTGTCTCAGCTTCAAAGGTGTGCGTTACAAATGCCC
Source organism: Pampusana beccarii (assembly GCA_013399365.1). NCBI lineage: Eukaryota > Metazoa > Chordata > Aves > Columbiformes > Columbidae > Pampusana > Pampusana beccarii. The sequence goes on from VWYH01009127.1 coordinate 169,659, forward strand.
AGGGCCACGTTTCTGCCCAGCAATCCTCCATGCGTACAACGCTTCAGAACAAAACTCCCAGAAGAGGATCAGGGCGGCTCTCAGAAAATTACTGTCCCCAGTCTAGGCCTGGAGACCCCATTTTCATGCTTTTGTGGTCGGGGAGTTTCAACCAATGTCAGCAAAGGAAGGTCACTGCTCTGCTCCCGGGCATTAAGATGGGAAGTGGAGTGCTCAGTGCCGTGATCTGGCTGTGACATTTCTCAGCCTGCTGTCCCGTCACGCAGCTGGTGAAAAAAGCTCTTGTTGGGGATTTTTTCCTCTTCTCGTGTAACCACACACTCATGCTGCTCGGCAGCCCAGCAGATCTGTTCTGCTTTTGCTACCCAGAAATGCTTATGTTTGACTGATTTTGTGTGTGCACAAAAACCCGACCCAGCTCCTACGATCACCAAATATGCTCTCACCAGCTCTGGCTGCTTTGGTTCCAGTCCCTGAGGAACTGGAAAAGCACAGAGATTTTCTGAGAGGTTTCAGCACTGCCATGGATTCCCACCAATACAGGAGCAGTTTCTTAAGCCTCCAACCCATCAGACTTTATCCATTAAATTCTAATTGTATTTGATTCTCTGTCTGCGCAGGAAGACTTGACTTGTGGCATTAATAACACATCACAAGAAGTTATTAAAGGAATGATCAAAAATGGACAAGGAGCTGAGGAACCAAATTCTTTCCAGTCAAAATATCCTTGCTGACCACTGAGTTATTAGTGTCACTTCCCTCAGTCTGATCTTACTCTCCTTTCATGTGCACATCTTGGGGCTACTTCAGCGGCTCTGCCTATGAAGTGGGTGTGGGAAAGCAGAGCAGATATAGCAGGAGCAGCTTGTGATCGAGCCCCTGGGCTGTTTCCCTGCGCTGGGAGGGGGCCGGGAGTTGTTATTCGTGTGATCCCTGTGTGCTGAGGGCAAAACACACAGCAGAAATCCAGCACCCCACCAGCAAGCTCAAAGCTTTAGTCATTATACAGATTAAATCACACGCTGTCCTTCACCTGGCAGATTTTCTGCTGCTGCTGGTACTGAGGGATGACTTGACGTGCTGGGACACGTCCTTCACCAGGCTGGCTCCACAGATTTTCACAGAGCAGCGTTAAGGATTGAACGGTGACTTTGATGTGGCATGTCATTGAGATAAGCCCCAGCCTGCCTTCTCCAAGCCCTCCACCTCACTCTTGCTTTCCTGATCGTGCTCTGTCTCTTGCAATGCAGACAGATGAATGACTTGAGCAACACTTCCATAGTTTTTCTTCTGTTTGTCTCACTAAAGACTTTCAGTCAGTTCTGCTAGTCTGGATATTATTTTTAATTAAGAAAAGCAAGCCCCCAAAAGCCTGCTTTAATACTATTTTGAGATAACTCCATCTCACAGTCAGAATTTAGGTCACCATGGAGTGCAAGGAAAAATACACAAGAAAACATCAGACTAAGTCCATATCAGCTGCAATTAAATGTAGCTATAGCTATTTCTTAGGAGTAGGACTTTACTAAAAGCATCCTTAGTGCTAGCAACAAAACCATTTAAAGTTTTCAGTCTGTTAAGTGCTGTCTTGACTGCAAAGAAACAAAACCATCATAGTCTGTCTCATTTTTCTGATAGAAATGATGGAGGATGTTACTCACCAGAGGCGAAGGTTAGCAAGATGAACTGTTGTGCGTTCCTCCCCATGGCCAGCGCAGCTGCAGGTCTGAGAGACGCTGCTTCTCACCGTGGGGTGGATGGAAGGGAGATCAAGGTATCCCAGGGACTGAAAACTTTCACTTGATACAGGGAGTGCTCAGTCACATGGGTGGAAAGGAGGTGGAGAGAGAGCAGGAGACTGATGCTTCTCGTCTGTACACTGCCACACAAGGAAATATAAATGATGATTAGGAAAGAAAGTGAAAACAGAAAGGACTGCTGGGCGAACCGGGGGGAGGGCAGGCTCTGAGCCTGCGGCTGAGACCTGGGGCTCTGCAAGGCCATGTGAAGCTTCATGCTCCTCACTCCAGTTTTGACAACCCGGTGCAGACTGCAGCTGTACCCCAGTGGAGGGTTAACACCTGCAAATCAGTGCTTTCCTCTATGCATTTTTAAAAAGTACTTTCTTTAGAGCCAAACTCTTTACGTTAAGGCAGAGAAGGGAGAGGTGCGATCTTGAGCTCTGCAGAGCACCTGCTAAAGGGAGACAAGGCCGAGCAAACCCCACACGGCTCTGGTCCCAGCTGGGGACGGGCTGCAGCTTCTGCTGGCTGGTTCAGCCCTGCTCCCAGGACTGAGCCTGTTCAAGGCGGATCAGCCGGGGTGGCTCAGCGTCGGCGTTGTGTGCGAACACACTCCTTGGCAAACAGCAATGACTGACCTGTTCCATGAAGTGCCTCCTGCAAACCACGCCAAGACTGAGACCGGAGCTGCACAGGCAGGTCCCGACCTGCACAGCCAAGCACCAGAGATCTGCAAGAGGAGAGTGTTACGTCTGCTCACGTGTGCGGCTGGATTTCCAGCCCTGGGCCTTTGCCGTGGGGTCTGCTGCGTGTGGGGATAACAAAGCAAGACCCACACCTAGTGTGCTCCTTGTTCTTCTTTTTCTCATACCAATGTTGAAGAGCAGTAACATGATAAGGCCAGTGACTTGAAAACTCAAGTGAGATGATGGTTGCCCCCAGAAATCTGGATACCAACTGAAATTAGCTCCAATTTTTTTTGCCGTCTATATTTGCATTGTGGTTCTACATTCTCATTTTTACCTCCTTGCCCTTCTACATGATCCACAACATGCATTTGGGTCAATTAGTGCTCCCTAATAAACCACTGGTAGTCAAAGGTATGCAGATATCTTAGGGATAACTATAATAAAGTTGTCCTACAACTTCCTTCCCTTTGGGCTGCAGTGTTGGCATCCACGACTCTGAACCATGTGAGCATTTACACTCTCCTACGAGTCCCAGGGATTCAGGAACAAGACTAAGGAAGATGGGTAAAGGAAAAAAGTCACTTTGTGCCTTTTGTGATATGTGTGTTGGACAAACAAAGTTATATTGAGCAGATGTGTGGATTTTTTCAGCTGTGCAGATGTGCCTTTACTGATACCTATTTTGGATAGAAAGAAAGCACATTTGACTTGTTACTTCATATAGAGACTCAACCACGATGTTTTGTACTAGTTATAATTTTTATAAATTTCAAACAAAGTGTGGTTCTACACAGGTCAGAATGGCCTAGTTACAGAAAGCTCATTTGCACACTTTTTTCTTGTAATAAATTCATACATTCCGTGTTGACTGGAAAAAAAGGACAGGTAATTCTGTGCTCTTTCCCTGTCTGATTATCTCTCATCAGTCACAATATACAAATACATCATTATCAACACCATGGAAAATATGTAAGAAAAACAAACTGTACCAATTCTCAGCTGGGGAGAGGAAATCTTAGCAGCTACTTCAGCTCAAGCTGCAAGAAGAAATACACAATTTGGCTCTTTTTTCATCTTATTCTCATATATTTCTAATCATATATATATATTTGAAGTCAGGCTTTGAGTATTTTTGGAAAAAAATGCGCATGGCCTTTCTCATACTCAACCCTGTTTGAAATCTCAGAGTCTAAGAAAATTATGTATAATAAAATGGCTTTTCATCACATACACAACCAGCATATAAGACACACACACAGCTCTGTTGTCGCTGGCAGAAAAGCCAGTGTTCAGACGTGGTTTGGCCGCAGCTGTTCACGATCCAGACAACGACCACTGGTCTGATTCTCCACCCAGTGGGGTTAGACCATGAGAGGAGGAGAGGATCAGGCCCGATTATATTTTGGCCCTGTTTATTAAAAAAGCAAGACTTTTGTATCACGGCAACCGCCTGTTTATCTGTTTGTCATTACCACCAGTGAGGAAGGAGCCTGTTGCCCAACTACATCCAACTGGGCAGAGCTTTGAGGATGTGAAGTTTCTGCAAGTTCCACAGAAACTGGCAGCAGAGAAGAGGGAGGAGATCCAAGTCAAAACCTCAGCCCAGAGGGCAGGTCTCACTGGTCTGGACCCAGAGGGAACAGCCAGGCAGCTGGCACGGACCCGCTGGACAAGCAGCAAGGGCACGATGCTCAACCATGAGTGATGCTACAGCATACTTTGGACCTTGCCTCTTCTACAGCTGAAACTTAGTGGCAACCATTACTTTTAAATGATTTTCTGCTCATTATGTCATCTCCAGACAACACTGAAATGAACTTCATATTTGGAAACTATGATTTTTAGGTCCATCTACCTGAAAATGATGGTGCCAAAGACCTATATACAGAATAAGTATACCTTAACATACACATAAGTCTTGCTGGACATCACCAAATCATATTCTATACTGTACATGGAGAGTCATTCCCTTAATTATCACCTTGCTTGACAGAAATGCACTAATTAAAAGACTATCCTGTCTACTATTAAAAAAAAAAGTCATCACACCCCATTTTGTCTCATCAACAAAGCCAGAAGGTTACTTCTTGTTGGCTGCTGTCAGACTTGTCAGCAGCCTGATCTGTCATTGAATTCTGCTCTTTAAAAACCCGAAGCCAGCAGGGTGGCCCTGCCTCGCTGACATTCGCACCCCAGACATCAGCCGGGCAAAGGGCCCCAGTTACTCCCCAGCAGCAGCTGCCAAGGTTGCAGGATGGTCTGAGTTTGACCTGCTTGGGCTCACTGGCACTGCAGGAAGGTTAAAGACACAATTCACAGTTGTGGGCTCCCTGCTCAGGTTCGGTAGTGCCCAAAAATACCGTTTTCAAAAGCAGAGTAGAGAGGAGGATTGTTTTAATGCAGCCCATACCTTTGCAGTTGTCATGGCGAGATGGTGAGCTGAGAGAGAGGAGACACTTGTGCAGAAATCCTCTTCCCTGCTCCAGGGAATGCCACCACTGGCACTCGCGGGGGCACAGCAGGACATACGGGGTTGAACGCTTTGCTCTCCCTTGAAGGGTCCTTGATTTTTGCACACATACTAAAATTTAGCATCAGATTGGACACACAGAAAATCCAATAACTCTCATTTTACAGGAAGATATTGCGGCACCAGGGGATATGGGACTAGCACACTGTCACCCTGCACACAGCAGAGGTAGGAAATGAACTCAATACCTGATTTTTCATCTTCAGTTGAGAGACTTCCCACTTTCATTTCACTGTTAGAATGAGATTCCTCCAGAGAAACTCCAAAGTGCAGGTTTGCATCTTTCCATCTGTCAGCAATGTCACAAATCCTAGTTTTGGCAGTTTCATATATTCGGGGTTACCCTTCCCCATCTCTCTCACACACAAGCACTTACTATATTTATTAATGTGCAATCAAAGCTCCCTACCCCTTTCCTCTCCTATGCTCAGGGCAGAGGTAGACAAAAGCACTGTTACCAGGCTGTGCAAAAAAATTTCTGAAAGTAATAAAGAAATCAAACCAAACTCTTTTAAGGAGAGGATAAAATAATTGCACTACAAGAAAACATCACTGCATATTTCCTTAGGGGACTGAAAGGAATCGGTTCTTCCCTCAAGATGCTCATAACTACTGTAGATTAAGAGGGTTCGTGTTCCTGAGAGCCTACATGTCATTTTTAAGATAAATGACCAGCACAAAACAGACAACCTTTTATCTCCATCGGACAAAATTCGTTTCCAAAAGGTACAGAACTCTCAGGTCCTTTAGTCATGGACAGAAAACTTCTGAAAGCACAGTTTAGATATTGAGGGTTAGAAGAACCACGGGAATTAACCACCACAGTGCAACTCATAATTAACCAATAAGACTTCACAGGAAAAAATCTGAATAAGCCTTTACCTACTCCAAGGCTTTTTCTTGAATGGGACTATCTACCTACTTCACAGCTATCCTGACTCACTAAGATAATTGCAATGCCAGCCTCCACTGAGACTCAAAGGAAAACATTCAGGTCCCTGCAAAGACAACAGCAGAAATGTTACAGTCTCCTACAATTTTACTCAGAGGTTCAGAGTGGGTTTGGTTTTTTTTTTCTGCTCAGAGTGTTTTTTGGTTTTGCTTCATCTCCATTTTTAGTGCTTTCGTCCCCTTCATTATTACATAGAGGGTCACTAGTCACAGGGTTAAACAAATAAAAAACATAATAGTGAAAGCCAAACACTCACTCTTGAGCTTCTAGGGTCATTTTTACCAGGCTCATCTTTGCCTGTTTGCAAACCTTAGTCAATACTTATCTTCACTAAAATACTAGCAGCTTTTGTGGGACTTAAGACCCAATTACTATCAAAATGCCTTCATACCTTAACAGCTGCTCTAAATGAGCTAATGGCTTGTATAGGAATAATAATATCTGTAATCACCTTATATTATACATTATGGTTGGACTCAACGATCTTAAAGGTCTTTTCCTACCAAATGATTCTATAATTCTATTATGAGATTATGTGGCAGAGATTTGGTACAGTCCTTTAATCAAATGTCCTGGAAAGAAGTATTTAACAACACGTTATCCACTCAACAGAGCATCTAATGCTCACTGCCTATTTGCAACGCTTAAGTATATTCCAAATGGGGGATGAAATGTTTCTACTCCATAGCCCAGCACACACAGAAAGCATGCAGTCTACTCAAACATATGACGTTAAGTGGCATTCAATTGAATTCTCGGCACCAAATGCAAAGGATTGTGATCCAGCAACCACACACTGCAGAGGGGGCAGAGGAATGACTTATATTGTAAAAAGAATTCAAAATGTTTTTGTTTTTTTTTTTTTTCACAGTAGCTGTCACACACGTCTTTGCTTCCCTGCTAAGCCCTGCACCTTCACCTCAGAGCCAGGAGTTGCCATTTGCATCACCCCAACGTGATGCTGTCTGCAGCAGGTCACTCACTGTGCCATGCAAATGGAGTCATTGCTGTGGGAAGCCTCTCCGATGGTCCACGTCAGAGGTTTCCTTCCCACAGCCACCCTAAAATAGGAAGGTTTTGGTGTTGACCATCAGCAAAAAGGGCACATTTGTGTTGTATCAGCTGGAATTAAGGAGGACTGGGAAGGCACAGCCAGAGGCAAGCAAATGGAAAAACCTCCAGTCGATCCCATGGTAGAGCAAGACCTTGTAACCCTGACCGTGCATGTGTCCCTCCGCAGTAACTCCATGTTCAAGCAAAGTTGCCAAAAGATGTGTGCATAGTAACTCTTCAGCTCTGCTGTCGACCTAATTTAGGCCACGTCTTCTGAAACAGTTTGATAATCAATGCGAGAAGCATTTTTTTTTCCTCTAAAACTGAAGGTGGGTTCTGATGCTTTCTAGATGTTTAATGCTCCTTTCAAGTTTGTTTTTCCCAGCTTGACAGGCGGACAGCACAGTCCTCCTCTGTTCATGCTGATAAAGTTTTAGTGAATGATGAACCTCAGAGCTTGTGAGAAAGGCAACTTGGATCCAGTGTCCACCCAAAATAAAGGAAGAGCTGGATGGGGTCCTGAGGAAGGCTGATCCTGCTGTTCAGCTGCCAGCCCTCTGCTCTGCTGGGAAGCTTTTGGCCACCTCACTCTCCTTGGTGTCTGACTCGACTGAGGCCATACTGCAGGAGTCGTTGTACGTGTCTGAAAAGGAGGACATAGGCATTGTCACTACAACACGTCTAAAGGAATTTCCATCTACAGTCTGGAGGTTCGTTGTTAAAAGCCTGAAAGAAAATTAAAAATAAATAATCACAATTCTACTGTTCTCTTGATGCCCTCACTAAATATAAGGGAGGCTCTTTTGGTGTGTAATTAACTGTAGCATGTGTGTGGCTTTTTCTTTTGAAGCATTAAAAGTGCAAAAGAAATGAGAGCCACAGTTAGGCACTGAGGGTTAAGATAGAACGGACCTGCTGTGGAGGTGAAGGAAGCAGAAGTCATCAAACTCCTTTTAAACCACAGCAAAGACTGCTGGCTAACTTTTAAAAGGTTTTCCTCCACTATAACAAATCACAGAAACAAAACAAAACAACAAACAAACAAAAAAACCCCACAAACAAAAAGCAAACCACCAAAAAAACCCAGTAACTCAGAAGAAAATGCTGGTAGCTCCCTATTGCAGTCCCCAGGGAATAGCTGTGACAGATTTTGCCACCTTCTGCTGCCAGAAAAAAAGCAGGACACATTTTGGTAAATTATATGTAAGGATGGGCAAAAAAAAAAGTCTAAAATTTAAACCTCTGATCTACAGAGTTGCTGAGATTCAGCTTTTCCAGTGCAACCTGTTTGGGTGTTAGGTCAAAACCAAAGCTGAAGGAAGGATGATTTTCAGTGCTGATTCGGCTGAAATCTTGCCAGAGCAGCCCTTTTTGCAGCCTTTGGAACCAGCAATGAAATATGTTGAAAGCAGTAATGGTTCATGAGATTTTAATGTTTTCAAACCTAAATCAGAGCGACAGCCCTGATGCTGAGCTAATTCCAAATGCTGTGTCAAGATGAAAGCTATCCTGCTGTTACAACATGCCTTGCCTGTAAATAGCCAGCCCAGGTACTGGTAGCCACCCGAGTTTGGTGGGAGATTCAAATTCTGCCTGGGAAATGGAAAACAGTTAAACCATGGCAAGGTGAGCTCTGTTGCCTAACTAGTTCTGATACCCAAAGCACCAAATTTCAGGCCAGCTCAGCTACATCACCAGAGACTGCAACACAGACAAACACTCAGGCCCAGTACATTAATATAGGAAGTGTACTGTTTATCACATCTTTTTTATAACATCTTTTTTTAGTATGTAAAAAAAAATTTTAAATGCCAGAAATACATTTCCTCTATTACCTGCATTACTGTTCTTAATTATGTTGTTACTGTCCCCCTCTGCTGGCTGCAATATACTGGAAGGAACCCAGTCGCTTTTCTCAGAGACCAGTTTCTTCACTAACCTAAAATTCAGAGAACAGTCAGTGAATTTCCCTACGTTCCCTTTCCCTGGGTTTGTTTCTTAGAGATGTAAGTTGAGCAGCTATTTCCTAAACCAAGACTGAAGGCAGAGGACCCAAGGCAGCACATTTCTGCAGTCTCAGATGGTGACCCGGTATCCCAGAACAAGCTCACTTGCAAACAGGCTGTGTGACAAGGAAGCGCTGGCCTTGGCCTGTATTTGAGACCCTGGACCACATTCAGAGCCGAAGAAACCAAATCTTTCATATTGTCCATCCCCCTTACTGTAAATATCATCTGCGATGGACAGTTTTAGTTCACTTCCCACCCACTTCACCCTACGGGACCTGCTCCCATCTCAGTTGCATGTCAGCTCTGAGTGAAGGGTCTGACTGCACAGGCAGAGACTGCACAAAGAGATCAGATCTTCTTCCTCCTAATTACCCATGGAAAGAGAATTCAAATGCCCAGCCAGGTCTGTTCCTAACACTCACTTATCAGCAAGAGAGAACAAATACATTGGAACATACATGAGCTCAAGGGGGGCAGATTCATTCTATTTTGTCAATCACATCTTATACCTAAGCCTTTGGGGCTAAAATTGCTCTCTGGTTCACTGCTGGAGCTCAGTGGGAGGCATGAGGATCTTGTTGATGTGCCCTAGGGAAGGGTGCTGCCTTTGACAGCTGTCCTTTTTGCTAGAAGGTGTCAAACACCAAAATATTCCCCTTTATTTCCTTTATGCAAACTTCTGTCGTCTTAAGCCTTATGTCACAAGCATTAGGTGCAATTAACCAAAGCTACTTGTACGTTCATGCCTCCCACTACGCCTCTTACACATAGTGGTCAATGTGGTGAGTGGGTTTGGATTGATTTTGAAGAGGCTTTGACATGCCTCTGAACATTTTCCCTTTTTTTTCCAGGAGGTTAGGGCAGTTCTACCTGTCAAATTCTGTCTCTCTGCTGTACTTACCATTGACCGTTTTCTCCTTCTTGCACAAACTGCACTAAATCTCCATCCTCAAGTGTAAGAGAATCTGGGAAACAGCTGTCAAAGCTGCCTTCTACCCGAAAAAGATTGGTCCCCTAAAATGAACGAAACAATGCATCAGAAATGCAGTCATGATCGATGAAAAAACACCGTGCAAGACAGAGTGAGATTAGTTAAATACTTAATTAGGCATTTCATGCTGGCAGAGATTTCTCCTGTAGGGAATTGTATCACTCTTTATTCCTTTTATCATGCCAGGTTAAATATTTTCCAAACTTAGGACAGAACTGTGCTGTGCATTCAGGCTTTAGAATTAACCGGCCAGACATTATTCTTATACAGAAACTGGGTTTGCGACACCAGGTTAAGTTATCTAGAAAAGTCTGAAATTACTTTTTTAAAGGCCCAGAGCTTTCCTGCACTTTTGTAACTTACCTGCACAGGTAAAACTACAGCTTATAAGTATGGGGTGACATTTTATGGTCCTGATCCTAATGAACAAAATAGTCTTGGAATAATCGCTCAACACTCTAAATCAAATTCTCATCTTCTGTCTTTCCACAGATCCATGAATTTGAGGCTGGTATGAACCCAAACTTTGCAGGTTAAATCCTAATCTTTACGGAAGAGGAGACTGCACTGGGAAAGGGCTTCGAGTAATTTGAGAAAGGAATTACATTATTAGGGTTGGTCTCTTCTTCCAAGTCAGAAGAGTTGGAGAGTTCATCTGTGCTGGAGGGGATGGCTTCAAAATCTTCAAATGTGTCTAGAGACGGCATTTGCCTGTTGGGCCAACCTTTTCAAAGGAGATAAAACAAAAAGAGTTAGCTATCCATCGTTAGCTTCTTTCAGACTCAGTTTTTTAAAAATAAATGTCACAGATTCACTTCCCACTATTCCACTTATTGAATTGCTTGTAACTTTTTACAGCTTGTTCTCTGATTTTGCCATAAAATTACGTTGCAGCCATCATTCTCTCTCTAAAACCCTGTACTGCTTGCTGCCATTTGTGGGAAGGCAGATTGTGTGGCCACGGTGTGCATGTCCATCAATACCCTGAGTGTTCAGCATTGCTAAATCTCTTCAGTTCAGGAGGTACAAAAAGCAAGGACCAGGAATCTTTCTGCAGAGCAAGCACTGTAGCGAATGATAAATTTACTGACATGATTTTCAGTAGGCCGTGCTCACTCAGTTTCCAGCTTATCTCCATACATTTATCTATAAACTGATGTCTGAAGCCATTGAATTTTGGTTGCTTTCTCATCTCCATCCACCATGAGGTGTTATTACCACCTGAACCACTTACAAGACTGTACCCCAGAGCAGGTTAGAAGTGCAGGGAAGGGACAGGGTGAGTGGCAAGGCACAAAGACAACCAAACCTTTGGTGGTAGGTAGAGAAGATTTCATTTGCAGACTGCTGTTAGCACGATTTACACCCAAACCCACCCCAGCACAGTGGAAAATACCTAATGAGAGATTTCCAGCCCAAACACGAGTCAATCTCTTTACCTGCAAAGGCACACTTAGAGGATGTGTCCACAGGGAAATTCAGGCTGAGCTTTACAATAACTGCCTGCCTGAGGCTCCCATGCTGGAAAGGTATCTCGGCCTCCCCCGTACAGAGGGCAATCTAGCTCTACACTTTCCTTTGCACTGCGTGTCTGTCCCTTTTCTGACACGGATGACTATAGGCCAGCTAGGAGGATATAGACCTTGCACCTACCAAGGGATCCTGTAGCCCAGAAAGACACAAGCTGAATGGAGTCGGTCAAATCACCTTGTGGCTTCCTGCTTACTGTACCTGCTGGATATTAGCTGATTCACGGGGACCTGGGCTGAGCAGATGCTGAATCGAGCTCTTTGCAGCCTGTGGGCTCTTGACAAGGCCAAGCAGCGCTCTGACAACAAGGCACGGAGCCAGATGCTCATGCAGTGGGATTATACATAACCCAGCACTCACAACTCAAAATAGACCCTGGCCTGAGACAGTACTAAGCCCAAACCAGGCAGTTCATGGAGTAAATAGAAAAGTGATCTGATCACAGAGAAATAGGTTTATTTAATCCCTCCCCGTGCATAACATCCCTGCTACAGGCACTGCTTGGTGTAACATGTGGCCACCAGCTCTGCAGCCCCTTCTCTCCCTCCTGTTCCGTCAGGGCTGTGTGTGCCCCAACCACGACAATTCAGTTACAACAGAGACAGTGACCTTCTTCTACCAGAGCAGCATCCCCAGTTATAACTCTACATTTATTGTTAGCTCATCTGTACTTTTCAAAGTGTAAACTTGCCTCTGAAGCAGCATTCATGTGCCGGGTTGTGAGTGTCCCTGCCAAGCTCTGTACCAACAGAATTTTGAGGCTGAACAGACAATTTCAATTACAGACCGTGCAGAATATCAAACTGAACCCCATAGGCTGTATCAGTGGAATCACACCAGCAAAATACCAGCAGCTGTCTAAATGTACAAGAATACATTGATGCTAATTGGCTTTAAATCGCTGTAACAATTTTAGTTCAAATTCACAGGCTGGGCTACGAACACCCAAAGAAAAAGATGTCCCCCTTCCCACTTAGAAAAAGCTTCCGCAATCTTTTGCTACTGTCCTTCGTATGAAGCATCCAAGACAGAAACCTAAACAGCAAGGATTCCTTACAAATACATGCATCAGCCTTCCTCTTCCATACAAATTGCTATTCTAATTTCAGAGGCTAAGAAATAGGCTAAGTTTTATGTACTTCATTCAAGCTATAAAATAACACAGATCAAATTCTGAGCTTTCTGACATCAGTTAAAAGCATTCTTTTCAGCTGTGCCTGACCTACAGAAAAGCAGAATCTGGGACATTGTTTCTGTACCTGCTAGTGATTCCAGCTTGTTCTTTTATTGCCTTCACAAGAAATAATATTCATTAAAAGAGAAAAATCTCTTTAAGTGAAAGAGGGTAAATATTTTCATAAATTTATATTACACTCTCAATTTGAGACGATAAATGTTTTCATTTTCTTTACCTGTCTGTGAAGCAGATCTAGGTACGGGTCTCATGGTGGAACCGGTATTACATTTAGTCTGGGCCAATATGGTGTTCTCAAAAGCATCTGTGACAGGAAGTACAATTTTGTGTCTTCAAGGTGAAATAGAGACCAGACAACCAGTACAAAGAGAATTGCTGTATCACCTCTGCAACCGGCAGTCTCTTTAACAAACAGGTGGACTGGGGTCCATAGAGGAGACACAAGACCAGCACAAATGAGTGAAAAGACAGCAGCATTCCACAGAAAAACTGTAAGTCTGAGAAGGACAGAGAACAGCCAAATGAATTAAACAGAAATACTGATGTTAATTAAGGAAAACGATTGCTGGGTGGACAGTGCAGTGTTCTATTTCACTACAGCTTCCTTAGACATTTTTAATATCTTTTCCTTGCAGCATTTCAAGTAATTCTGTAAGTGGTGGTATATTGTTTTGATGCCCATCCATATAGTAATAAAAGGGGACCAGGGAGGCTCTTCTTCCCAGCCAGAAATGAATTATTTCACTCTTGAGGAATAAAATGCAGTTTTGTGGGGGAACCTTTATCTAAGTACATCAAATCTTTTCTGTTATTAATGCTGTCAGAGCTCTGGAAATAGCAGCATTATCTTCTGGTAAAGGGTTGATAATGATCATTGTTTCCTACTTAAAGAAACTCAGCCTGGAGTGAGGAATGTTGTGCAGTAAGACCATGTTTCTAACCAGTGAGGATCAACTCAGCTCTATCCTACAGAGACAGTACTCGCACCTTGAAATACCCCATCTCTGCAGCCACATGATATGCTGAGATCAGAAGTATCTGCCAGTAGGGAAAGCAAGGTATAAGCACCACAGTTTGGGAAACTCTGCTGCTGTGCGCCAGGATGATTCCAAACTTTGTGCTGGGGGCACTGGCAAGAGGAAATACTCTGCAAACAGCAAAAACACTGCTTCGTCTGCTGCCTCTCAACTGTTTCTGCCAACCTCGCTGTTCAGTGTCCTCTTCTACTGGGAGTGACATGGGAGATAACTCCGATATGTCACCAGTTCCATCACTGACCTGGCCACCTACCCTTTCTACCAAGGTTTCATACAGAGCAACACAACCCCTTTAAAGGATTCCTCAGCTTACATGTCTCTTCTCCCTATCCTACAACAAGGGTATGCGACTGCTTGTGCTCCACAAAGCAACATGCTCTGGCAAAAAATTGGAGGTTGGACTAGGTGACCTTTGAAGGTCCCTTACAACCCAAACTATTCTATGATTTTAAATCCTCATGCAAAGGGAAAAGCTGACAATGGAAGCTAGTGATCTTCCAATGGCTGAGGAATAACTTCCCATTTAAATTCTTTGGTATTGTTTATTAAACAATTAATTAATCTGCTGCAACAATTAGGTGGGAATTCTGCTTGGCTGAAATGAAACACTGCACCTTAAATGGATATTAATGCAGAGTGGAGCCTCTGCAGCAGTCTCCATGCACATGGCTCCTGCTCCTCTTATTAGGTAGAGACACTAACAAGGGAAGAGGGATGCGAGCAGGCAGACTGCAGGTGAAGGTGAAAAGTAACTCCTTGGCTCCCTGCTGCTGCACCCGACAGAGTGAGGGAGAAGCCAGGCAGAAAATCCAGATCCAGATCACAGTCTAGAGCATTACTTCCCTAACCAGGTTTTAATTCATGCCCATCCCTAGATGAAAGTTGGTACATATAGCATGAGTGCAGGGGACAGGCAAGGGGGTGACAAGCTGTGTTTATCACAGTTAAACACATAAACAGATACCAAACCCATAATAGACTCCAGTGTCATCTACCAGCAGGGATGAGATGTGAATTTGGTGAATAATATCAAAAGATTGCCAAACAGCGTTTCATGCAGGATGGAAATACTCATACCTTCAAACCCCAGGGGAGTTGGGTCACTCTTTATTTCATGTCTCTTGACTTTAACTGCAGGAACAAGGGGACCTGTGTGAAGTTTGCAGAGTCACAAGGCTGTAAATACTGTTAAAGGTGAAACTTGCTTCCCCATTACCTGGAAACACTGCCTGCCTAATACTTTCCCCCAGAAAAATGACCAACCCCTTAATTCTAGGTGGTGAGGATAAACACTTTTGTGACGTGGATAGGAAGCAGAACACTTTCTGCAAAAAAGCATTAAAGCATAGTAAATGTATCTGCTTCCAGTCAGGTTTCACAGCTGTTTTCTCCCGTGCTTTGTCCAGGAGATGGCACTAACGCAGGCACAATGGCAATCTCAGCTTTCTACCCATGAGGCTGGCAGGGAAGAGCCCACAAAATCCAACACTTCTGCCTCTCAGAACTGGAGAGCACCAGTCACAGCTCCACGTCCAGGACTTCTCCTGTGTCCTGCCTCCACGTGTGGAGGACTGACTGGCAATGTGACGGAGCTGAGATGTTCGCAGTGTGGATCAGCACACAGCCATAGGCAGCAGCCTTGAGGGCGGTGATCCAAACACCCTGGCTAGACCTGCATTGGGCTGATGCTGCGATAAGACTCAGACTTCAGTTCTTTTGTCATCTAGGCTATTTTCTTAAAGCAGATGCTGTAAATAAAAGACTTAATTGAAAAGCACCGATTTTTGTTTTCTAGCTTTTCAAAGCATTACAAAAGTAGTTTTCTCAACATTCAAAAAAGTTGCCAATGGTTTTGTGGTGGGCAGGATCCTAGGACAGGATTTTTTATATGAAACTGTAACACAGTTTGTATTCCATAGTAAATCATACATGCTCTCTTCGATAAACCACACTAAAGAACAACCCTTGGTTGCCCATTCTCTTTCTACATATGTGCTTCTTTCTGTTCCTCAGCTTAGGAAATAAATATTAGGAAATAATTCAGTCTTCCCATAACCTAGTAGCTGACCATGTATTTCTGAAGCTGTTGATGAGAACAGAAAGTTATAAGAACCTCTCCTCCTGTGCTATGCCTATCATTTCCATACGGTGATGTTGTTGTGCTATAGTTCAAAGAGGTTTGCACAAACAGGTAGCAATAATATCACCCTTCCTCTGCCAATAAACACCACCACACTCTCATTTCATGACAGCTTCATTGCACAGTCGAGGATATTGTTCATATCCATCACAACTATTTAGAATGTGCTATATCATGTACTGTGCAACCTTCTTCCTGACAAATCCATAGCCAAGATTTTTATACAAATTAAGTCAGTCATCTTTCCTTCTATTTTGGTTTGTGAATTGTGTCACAAACCTTAATCCTGTAAATCAGCTCCCCCATTCCAAGAACTGCCAAAAGACAGGGTTGTTTTTCAGAATTTGATGTAAGACTGTATGTTCTGTTTTCAAAAGTAACTCTAATAAGTTCCCACAAGAACTGCATAGAGTTCCATGCGTTCTGGGCACCTAGCGCCCTTACATGTCTGAAAATATCCTTGGAATTATAATTTCTAATCAAAACTGTGATTATGCTAAATAGTCTTAAAACTAGCATCTGTTGTTACTCCATTTTCAGCTTCATTTCGGGCTTTCTTACCATCTGATGTCTGCTACACAATGAGGAGGTTCTCTCCTTTTTGACAGCAAAAATCCTAAACAGCTTTAAGGAAATGGAGAAATAATTTCTATTGAATTTCAGTTAATCCAAACCAGGGAGAAGCTGGAAACCTAACCCCACATCAGCCAAAAATTAATCCAGTTTCCATGGAAACCAGCACCATTCTTTGAAGCCTATTATGGAGGAACTGAGAAGACTCACTATATATGCTGGCAGTACACCTTGATATACATTTAAAATGTCTTGGCCTGCCTTGCTGCAGCAGTTATGCTGGTCCTGACTCTTCTTCTGCTGCATTTATAAAAATTGAGCCTGATGTACTCACTCTGTGAATAGCGTTTGGCAGTAAATGTGTCAGTCAGCAGGAAGGGACAAGGGTAGCTAAGCAAGCAGCAGGACGGTACCTTTGGTCACAGCAGAAGCATTAACTGTGGAGCTGATGGAGGAGGCTAGGGAAAAGCGACGGGTAACTTCTCTCTCCTTAGATTCTGGATCTGGGAGAACAGACAGATGCAATGCAGGGCAGGGTTAGAGGTTAATAAGCACTGAGGGTAAACGATGTCCAAAGCAAAGCAGCAGTTGGAAAAGGGTAAATAAAAGCTAGGTTGCTCCACTAAAATAGACAGGAAAAATACCCTCAACAAAGTAAAAATCACAGAAGAGAGTTCATATTAACATATTTTTAAGGCAATTCCAATTGCACTAATTTTAATACTTCAGAAAGGAGACATGCCAATCAATATTTTAGCAACCAACTAGTGTCTAAGCACAGCTACAAACCAGACAGATGAGCATGATGGTTAGAATGGGGTGTGTGTCTACGGATGAGACTTGGATTATTTTAGACACTGAACTGCTTGTTCTGGGACGATTGACCTGAAATACACTGAAAAACAAACATAAATGGTTTGGAGTTCACATCTGCCATTCCTAGAAGTTAACTGTGTGAATGCCTGAAAACCTCTCTCGCTACACTTCTTGCACCTGCCAAGGGCAGCAGTGCCACTTGGGAGAAAACATTGCTTGCTTATAAATATTTCAGGATTAACTTTTTATTATCTTCTGCTGAAAACACTCTAAGCACATGTGCTGCATTACTCAAGTGAGTATTTCCATTGAGACATGAGTAAAGCTACTCATATGCTTCATATCTCAGTTTCAGTAAGATACGTGAACTCTTAACTCTACCAGGACACAACCTCAGTTGAAAATGGTATTACAAATGGCTTTAAATCTTCTGTTGAAGCTTTTCATATTTGTCAAAAACTATTTATGATTTTCATGTTTTCATTTTTTAAAATATCAAATAAATATTTAGGCAAAAATGAAAATGGTGCTTGTGATTCAGAGACACTTTTCTATTCCAACTGTCTCCTTTCTCTTACTATGTCTATCTTTTTCTCTCTCTCTTTTTTTTTTCCCCATTATTAAATAGCTTACAGCACTGGAGTAAAAGAAGTTTCAGATGATTTTACATTTCAAGTTTAAATATCCTGTGCAGAACTATACTAGTGTGAAGATTTCCTTGCCAGGAATCTTAAAATTCTCTTTCCTATTCCTCATATTCATATTTCCTTATTTTAATGTTCAGTCACACAACACTTCTCTTTACTTCATTTTTTTCCATATTTCTGCCTAGTAAATGTCACATTCACTGTATGTTTCCAGTGGAGCAGAAATTAGTGTGACCGGTTGAACTGCAATTCCTAAAAGGTTTTATTATGCCAAAACATCAGGAAACCGTATTAGCTCCCTAAAATCTCAGGCAATTTTAACCGTAGATTGGCTACTGTAGAAAGACTGTAAATCCTCTATCTGCCAATGCACTTATCAATTTACTCATAAAAGCACTTATATTCAAGTACCTCCTTATTCACACCTCCTAAAAGGCTGAAGAAAAATAAGAGTTTATACTGGTCTCAGTGATAGCTACAAAGGATTAACTCCACATTTAGGCTCATGTAACTGCCCTTATTAAAATAAAAAGAAAATTTCACTTCCTAACGATGCTGTTGGGCTACATTTACACCACATCATGCAGCTCCTAGGGACTCTGTGCCAGTTCCAAGGAATTTGAGCTTGGCTCTGCAAACTAGGATGACTAATGCCCGACCTAAGGAGAGGAGATGCCGAGCGCTATGAGTTTGGGCTTTCACACACTTCAGGGCCAGTTCTGGTGCGGCCACCTCGGGGTCTCTGTGCAGCATGGTAAAGTTTCTCTGCCAGGCATCAGCATTTCTTTGGCTAAAACACCAAGGTGCTCATATACAACATTTTCTACCCCATCATATCCAGCCTGGACAGACAGTTCAGCAATGCTTTGAGCATCCCTGCTCCACTGACAGTTGATACGTATCAGGAAATATTGTTTTCCCCCAGTCTTGTTATTTTATTATATAAACTTTCCCTTTTATGTGTTCTGGACATGAACAGACACAGTGGGTCTGAACCAAAGAGCGCTCAGCTCAGTGTGCCATCTCCTGCCATGACCAGTAACAAATCTTTAGACAATGGGGTCAAGAGCAGGACAAGCTTCTTGCAGTAACTTCCCCGTTATGTTCTCACAGCTTCTGACCTGCCTTCACAGCCAGGCCGTACAGCGCTAACACAGCTTTGCATCATCACTGCCCACAGCAATGACCACGCTCCGCAAATCCTCCAAGCTATTTCGCAGCTGGTTTCCTCCGGCCAGGACCAGATTAGAAGCTGAACAGCACAACAAGGAGAAATGGGACATTGTGTAATGGAGGTGCTTCACAGGAATCTCAAGTAACCAGAGCCAGGAAGACTTTGAGCTGATAGTGCCTATGGCTTAGGGGGTATGAACTCCTCTGAACTGTGCGGTGCTGTCTGGAACACAGAATGACGGAATAAAAGGCAAGATGTTTCACATGACAAGCAAAATGCAGATAAAAGATCAAAGGTGGCCCAAACCAAAACTGCAGATCCAAACTTGTCCAAATTGCTTCATTTCTGAAATCTGTGTTTTGTAATTGATCTCCCCAAGTCACAGGATCTGAAAACCACTCCCTTTTTTGTATTCAGAATATTGAACTGGTTTGTTCATCTTGGATCTTACTACCAAGTGCAGCCTTAACCTTGCAGCCAAAATCTTATGGCTGCGATGGCTTTTAGTATATTTTCATCTACTTTATAACGTTGTAATTCTTATTTTTTTCATTTTACTTATTTCTCCTTTGATGTTCACCCTCTCCATCACTGCACACTAACCCTTTGTCTGACAGAAGAAATATAATCTATCAGGAGAAAAGTCATACAATAATAATAAAAAGAGTAATTACATTATCTTTTCAGGAAGTAATTGCAAATAGTCATTCAATTTCATTTCTATTCACATTTCTTTCTTTCCTTTAAAGTCTCTTCCTTGTACAGCCATCACAGGAACATGGAATGCTCTCTACCCATGGATATTCAATGTCTTCTAACCGTTTACGCACAAAGACTCAGAACATACCATTTTACAGTGTTACATAATGTAATTATGTAGAAATAGAAATAAACCCCAGATCCTCTGAATTCTGGTTCCTCAGTGTAACTACTAGGCTGTGGCTGAGCAACATTTGAAAAAACAAGGAGTCCAACCAATGACCTATTTAGCACATAAAAATCTTGTGTAGCACAACACAATGATACTCTTCCCTTCAAGTCAGTAAACTGCTGAAAGAAGTTTGGTTCGTAGCTTAAAACATGTTCACACTTTGGCCCTTGAGAGAAACTGGAAATAAAATTTATTTGCACTGTGCACCACTAAAATATCCAACCAGTCAACTCAAAGGTTGCTTTGCAAACACTGCCGTGGGACTGATTTTTGGTAATGGCATCTTCGAGAAAAGGAGCCATATGTGTGTGTCAGACAGGAGCATTTTGGTGAGATGTGGCAGCACTTTAGGAAATAGTGATGGATGGCACTATGGGATAGAGAGAACATTGTGGGATTGTGGTAGTGCAGGAGACAGATGGCCAGAGACCAAATGCTGCATGAGGTGATTTTACCTTTGGGTGGAGCTCTGCGGTTGGAAAGACCTTGCAATGTGAATCGCTTTCTAGCAAGCGCTGTGCGCTCAAGGTTAAGGCTGGTGGAAGCATCAACTAGGAGAAAGAGGGAAAGGGAAGAGAAATAAGGAAGGAAGGGTCAGCTGTTCAGCTTATGGGAAAGGAAAGGTTAGCACTGGATGACAACTTAAAGTAAATAAATAAATCTTGATTCAGTTCAAGCCTGAGCAAGAGCTAATCAATTTGAAAGGTGACATGAGGTCAGGGTGATTAAACCAGCTGAGCCAAACAGAGCCCCTGGGTGGAGTTTGGCTCACTGAGTTTAATGGAGAACAATAACAAAATGAAACCAAAGAAAAACAGGTGAAGGGATGTAGCTCTCATCAAAGGAAAATACAGTTTAGCAGCAAGCTCATTACAAAAGACCTAGTGCCTTTTACTATGAAAACACATCATTGTGGTTGGAACAGCAAGGTTGTAAGGAAAAAACAAGAGAAGAAGCCTAGCAGTGCAGGACACATACAGCCAGCCAGTGTTGTGAGCAGTCCTGCTGCTGCTACCCAGCGCTAGCGCTGAACAGTCTGCCATTGCCAGCCTTACCTGCTGACGTCTTTCTAACAGCCTCCAAAGCCAACATACAGTCATGCATGAACTGCTGGGGTGTAAGGAGTGCCATGCCAGCAAAGCTTACATGCCAGGCTCCTACAGGAGTAAGCCAGCCATGCCGCCTGGCAGTCACCTTTAGAGAGATCAGCCACAGGCGGGTCTAGGTCCTGAGACTCTGGGTTTGAAAGATAATCAGTTACTTGCATTGCAGGAAAGAGGTGGACCTAGATCAACCCCCCAGATCCATGCTTTCCTGCCATGTTCTGCATCTGCCCCTTTCTTTGTGTGGGCAGGTAGCACACAGCAGGTTTATGGCAAAAGACCAGGAGAAAAGCCATGTGCTGGCTGCCTAGTTCTGTGCCTCAGGATTTAACCACTTGCTTTCTCCTCCTCTTTAGTTCATACACTGCCAAGTGAGAAACATTAGAGGCATAAAGGAAGACCAGAAGTACAAAAGGAACGTGAAGAGACAGTGACTCCACACTGACAGACAAGCAACAGACAGACAAGCTGTGCTTCCAAAGGAAAGCGCATCCCATCACTTCCTGATTTGCAGCCAAGATAACCCAGGATCCAAGGTGCTGCATGTGTGGGTGGGTGTGAGATGAACAGATTTTAACAACACAGAAGTCAGTGTGGTTCAGCTCCTTCCAGCCGGAGGCCTCGTGCCAGCTTTGGGCCAGGCAGGGGCATCTGGTGTGGAACCGCTACCAAGCGGCAGTTTCGGCTTTGGGGCTGCCCAGCGGTGCACTGGGGAGCATTCAACTTTCCAACTGCCTGTGTCGGCCTAAGGGCCATGCCCTGCCCTGGCTGCTCCCACTGCCAGACAATCTTTGTAAAAACACTGTAGCTTATAAAGAATCCAGAAACTGGTACATAAAATATATTTACTTTGTTTGCAAAGAGAAAAAAAATCCATAGTACCTGATGATCACAGAGTCATGCAGCAAGTACAAAAGTGCATGTGTAAAAGGGGAAGGTTTATAAGCTAGTTCTTCAACTATATCACTTCGCTGACAGACCACTTAGGATTTCACAAGTTCTCACAGCTTCCCAGCACCAGACAATCATTAGAGACTTGTCTCTAAAGACATGTTATCTCCATTTGAGTTATTTCAAACCTTTCTTTCTGCAGGTATACCAAATAGCCCTGGAAACCATTTCAAACATAATAAGGACTAGGTCCTGATGGACAACAGGTTGAACATGAGCCTGTGATGCATCCTTGTGGCAAAGAAGGCCAAGAGCATCCTGGGCTGAGTTAGGCAGAGCCTTGCCAGCAGGTCTGGGGAGGTGGTGCTTCCCCTCTACTCAGCACAAGTGAGACAAACCGGAGTGCTGTGACCTCTCCTGGGCTCCCCCGTACAAGAGAGACACAGACACACTTGAGTGGATGCAGCGAAAGGCCATTAAGATGATTAAGGGATTGCAGTAGCTGACATGTGGAGAGAGTGGGAGAGCTGGGATTATTCAGCTTGGAGAAGAAAAGGCTCAGGAGGATCTTATCAATGGATATAAATTCCTGATGGGAGCGAGTAAAGAAGATGGAGCCACACACTTGTCAGTGGAGCCCAGGCACAGGGTGAGAGAGGCAATGGGCACAAACTGAAATACGGAAAATTCAATTTAATAATATGAAAAAAACCTTATTTTGCTGTGAAGGTGGTTAAAGACTGGGACAGTGTCCCCAAGGCACTTGAGGAGTCTGCATCCTTGGAGATACTCAGAACCCAACTGGACATGGCCCTGAGCAACTTGCCCCAGTTGACCCTGCTTTGAGCAAAGCGGCTGGTTAGGGTAGCTGGTCTCCAGGGGTTCCTGCGGGACTCTGCTCTGCAGGACAATGGCTTCAAGCCAGTGAATCTACCAATCAGGTCCACACAAAACACTCTTTTATATGTAGATAACTCAGTCACAGGCACTCAGCCACAAGAATAATGAAACGGAAATACCTTGCCAATAGTGCCTTTCCCCTCTGTACTATAGAAAGAAAACGGTATTTCAAAAGAACCTGCGTTGAGATTACCTAGATTCTGAGAGTATTTCAGTCAGTAGGTGGCACAACAGAGCCAGCTTTGGCCGAGCAGCAGCACCTCTGCACCTCCCAAAGCAGGACCTCACTGCACCTTTTTAGGACGAGTTGAGCCCCTGCGGAGTCCCAGCTGGAGGCTCTGGTGCCTCACGGGGACACAAACACCAGTGGGGGGACGCGCACGTCCCGCAGCCGGGGGGTGCGGGGGCTGAGCCCGCAGAGTCACAGCAGAGCCCTGAGGCACCGGCCATGGGAAAGCAGAACAATGAAAACCGGCATCCAGGGTCATCCCGGTTCCCACACTCTCGTGTATGTTGGACAAGTTTAAAAATACCAGTAATTTTCCTGGATTTTTTTTTTTTTAAATACGGTTTATGAATTTCAAATGAAAGACTGCTTTGCAACTTTTTTAAAAAAAATTACTTTAAAAAAAAATTAAAAAAAAATAATTTTACTGAAACAGGGCTTTAATTAATAAAATTGCATTTTAAATGAAGAATCCATAACTTTCTTCCCAGAATGAAAACTTAATGCAATGAAGAATCTTTTGGTGAATAGCCAATTTTTCAAAGAAAAAAAAAAATCAACATTTTTTTACCATCTGTATAAAGGAGCTTGCTGTCACTTTAAGCCTGATTTGGACATTCATCTCTTAAGACCTCATGATTTTCTTTTTATATTATTAGAAAAGTCATTGCTTTAACATTTAAAAATACTACCTAAAAGAGAAACTGCCGTTGAAAGATTTTCTGTTCCTCTGCTGTCACATGACATCCAGTTTCTTTTTAATGTTCATTTCAACCTACATTGTACAGACTACATCTATCGTATTTGTGGCCTCAAATAATGGAGGGACTTTCAGTGATCATATGTGCACTTATTTATTATACTCTAGAGGAGAACATATATACAGAGGAGGCAAAAAAATCTCTTCAACATAAACCAAGGAAATTCGTTAGCAAAGTCCATTGGCAATCTTAAAAACAGATATGAATCCAAATACTTAGCCAGGATATAGAAGGCTAAAATACACATACTGTCCCCCAAAATTATATTCTTTAAACACAAGTTGTATAAAAACTGCTGTAATGCATCAAAACTCAGACTTAAAAAGTCCTAAACTGGTATCACTTTCTGGTGTTTAAGAAGTTTCACAGCGCAGTCACTCAGCTTTATAGCATTGTTGTTTTTTGATGCTGGGTTTAAAAAACATACATTTAAATTATCCTCATCAAACTCTAGAAATGAGTGTGCAAAAATAAAAATATTACCCTTTGGAAGCAAAAAGCTCTGTGTCAGAACTCCTACCTCTCTTTTGTCTGGCGCTGGGACTGGAATTCCTGTTTTTATTGTTAGATGCTTCCACATTTGATGTCTCAGATTTGTTTTCATATAAACTTGATGACTTTCGGCTATACCTTTGGACAAAAGAAATACAAAATTAATTACATTCCTGGTTAATACCTCAGCGCTAAGCATTCTTTCTTACCCTCAGATATGGAAGCTTAAGGAACAAAAGGCAGGTTTTAAAATCGTGTGTGCTATGAATTCTACATCTGTGTAGGCAGGTATGGAGGAAAAAGCTGTTCTAGGTCCCACCTCCTTTCCATACCACGCAGTAAGGGATGTCTTCAGTGAGAGCTAAGAAGGGAAAAATGGAGGGACAAACTGGTAAAGTCTGCACAAGCTCTTTTTGCAAGTCCAACAGATGTGGAACGAAGGGGTAGGAAACCAGGTTAGAAAAGAGGAGCCCAGTTTTCCATCCTTTGCAGCGTAAGTGTATTTGACTCCAGGAGAGAAATGGGAACTGGATGGTTACACAGAGGCCATACCATGCACAGGGAACATATGGATGCTACTGGCTCCAGGATCTCCCAGCTTCTCTTTCTTCTCCTTGAAAATACGAATCCAACTGGGATATCTCAAACTACAGATGAACCGCAGACAAGGGGATACATCTTGCCAGATTTGCACCAGTACCAGCCTTGGCATCTGTAATGGGAAGGATCCCCCCGCCCCAGGTTTGTGGGGCATTCGTGCTGCAAGATTTTCTCATGGTTCTTATCATCATCGTTTTGCAAATGTCTGGTGGTTTAATCTGAGTGTTTGACTGTTAACCTTGGCAGACTCAATGTTCCACACATTTCATTATATCTACACACTCGAAATACTCTTTCCCAAAATGCTTGTTATTAACATGTGTCAGCAATTACATTGCTGTTTACAATTAACACATGAACTCTTATACTTAACATTCATAGGGTTTGTCTTGCTGTAAGGGAAGGTCCAAGGTGTCATTATAAACTTAAAAACATTTGGAATACTAGAGATCTGTGAATACCTTTTATAACTACAAGGCAACCTGGGACTCATTGCTTTGTATTTGAACCTCTGACCTGTTTCTGATGGAACTTTAACAGAGGTCTCTGTTACCTCCTGGTACTAAATCAAAACGTGATTTTGCAGCCTGGTGTCAGGTACAAAATGGGGCTCAAAATAAATATGGGAACAAATCCAAAGCACACTCACATTTCCTTATTCTTTTTTCTCTGTTCCTTCCCAGCTAGGCTGTGAAACATGCAGCTAACAGAGTTAAAGATTTACAGCTGTGAGAAAGACACTGAGAAAACATACAAGCTTCTCTGAAACAGAATCTGCAGCAAAACTCCTGAGTGTTTGTGTGTATCTATATGCATGGGATATTCTTCCGTGGATGTATGACCGAATCAGTCATTTCCAAGAAAGCAGATAATTAAGCAGTTAGAACAATAGTCTGTTTGAGATTCATATGTTTAAACAGATTAGTAAACAATACAAAGAGATAATTTCATTATCACTGAAAGGCAGCAGCCATCCCTTGAGAGAGACACGGCAGCAATAAACGCCGCAAGGCATCTCGTTTTAGGATTAGACACTGAAACTTTGGGGAAGAAGTTACAGAGAGAGAATTTAAATAGGTTGAACAGTACTTCAGGATATTCAATAGCTGCCTGGGCACTGGTTCTAAGTCTCTTTTGCAGACACTTCAGGTCCAGCTGTGAGTCAGCCCAGCCGTGCCTTATCTCCTGCAATTGCAGCCTCAAGTGCTGTGATGGCACATAAACAAGTAAAGGAGACAGTCTTCGTCACTGAACAGATACCGGGCAGGAAAGCGTTCCCCCAATGTCACAGTATAGGTTTGACGATTCCCAATAAACAGTAGAGTCACTGTTACACATGAGCAAGCCAGGAGGCGATATCTATTGGTTCAATAAAACCTCAGTAATTAATTAGCCTCCAACCACTGGCAGAGCGCTGACGATGCTGGTTGCTCTTTAGCTAATACTATCTTATCACCGGCTTACTTAGAGCACCTTTCACAACTGGGGCTGCTTGGTCATGTTTGTCATAAACACAGACTACACCCATGTTGGTGGCTATCACAAAGTCTAACTTCTTCCTTCCTCTCCTTGCCCCCACCCAGCATCCCAAAACAGCCTGCAGAAGAGGCTCCATAGTCTGAGAATTCTGGATCCACAGTTCCACATCAACCAGCGGAAAACCACCTCGTGCTGCAATTCCCCTGTCCGTGCTTCTCTCTGAGACACATCCTACAGAGCAGCAAGGTGGCCTCAGTCTTTTATGTAATAGCCAATAGGACAATCTGTACTTCGTTCCGTTCATGAAAGCCCAGGGCTTTGTTCTTTCATGAAGACTTACCATCTTCTTCCTGATCCTTTAATAACTCGGCATTTGGGGCAGAAGCACCTCACCTCTCCTTCTCTGGCCAGCTGGCAGAGTGAGGACAACAAGAACTTCATTTTTCCTTTGGTTTAATCCACTCTAGGACAAATGGCTAATCAAATGGCCTTTCTTCCTGGAGTTAAATAATTTTCTGTTGACATATTTTGTCTATAATTTCCACTCTGAAAATTCTCACTTTAAGAGCCTTGTAAGAAGGACACACATCTGGATTGCTTTGAAACATTTTTGTGATTGCATTTCAAATTTCACTGGAATAGTTTTCTCCTACCCCCAAGGTGGTTTTGCTGAAAGATTTTCACCCTTAAACCTTTTCACCTGAAACGTTAAACAATGCAAATGTAACCAAGCCTAGATAAAACATGGTGCAGGATTAACAGCACCGCATCTATTAAAAATTTCTTGCATCAAGTTTTACAGCTTTTAAAGGCTGTGTTACCTGGGATCTCTTGGTTTTGTTGATCCTGTTAAAATTTTACAGTGATATCCCATGCCAACTTGCATTAAACTCACCCAGCAATTGGGTCATTACAAAAATTTGCTGACAGCTCCTTTAACATCCTGGAAATTTTCTGATGCATTTTGTCTAAGCTTGAATTCATCAGTAGCATATGGTTCTTTTGCAAAACCAAATTATCATCTTTGGAATGAATTCTGCATTGTGATTTTTAGTTTCCCCATGGAAACTTTATCTGGAAACTTTATCCTTTATCTGGATTTACATGTCTTTAAAGAATTTGAAGACAATCCAGTAAGTTTATATCCAGGAAGCAAAACATCGAAAACTAAGAATGAATATACTGCAAAAGCACAAAGGCAAGACAAAACATGGCCTTGATATGCCATGATAGCTGTTGTTACCTGCTTGCATTGGATGGATCCATTGGTGCATGGTATACACTCTCAGTGATTCTTTGGTGCAGTTGACTTGCTTCTGTTAAAGAAAAAATGAGAAATTGCTCCAAATTATATAAGTTCCTTCCTTATTTGTATAGAAGGTGGGAGGGAGAGAGAGAAATTGGAGAGAGGAGATTTTGACCACGGCTGCAATCAAAATGAATACTCACACTTGAAGAGAAAGGCGTGTAGTGATCTTATAGGCTGAAAACTTAGCTCACCCAAAACAGCTCTTCTACCCATATTTTTTCAGTGCACAAGTAATGTCTTCCCTACCATATTCTCTTTCCTCCGTGCCTCTCTCTAATTCACTATACAACTTGGATCTAGGGAATGGACTACTGGCAATTTTCCCCAGAATACAAGTTTTGTGGTTCACAGATTTTTCTGGATTTAGCAACACGTGTACATGAGTCCGTTTGCACACACAGCCATCTAGTAGAAAACATCCTCATCCGTCTGAAAATGCTTTTGCCCAGCACCCTGGACAAACAGCAATAATAAAATGTTATTCAAATGCCATTTGTTCACTCTTTTTGCTTAGCTGCGAGGTAGCAACAGACCCATTTGTACTTACGTTGGGTAAGTGCTAAGTGAAGAAAGATGATAAGAAATATGCTGACAACCTGGTTTTCAGAGCCAGGAAAATCAGACACTGAGAAGTGAGGAGGCAACAGAAGGAGCTCCTTTTGGACTCTCAGATTGCTGAGATCATGGGCCTATTTCACCTTGAAGAAGATGAAGCTCCAGTTGACGAAAGGAGAACAGACAAGGGGACAGAGGCAGAACTGGAAGATTAAACTTTTGAGTGTTTTGTGGGTGCAAATGCTGGGAGAAAGGAGCACTCTGGGCAGGGAGTCAGAAGTAGCTCCATTCCTGGTTTTGGCAACTGATTCACAGCCTTGCACAAATCTCTTAAACTGCATCTGTAATTCCTTTGCTTGCAAGAGACAATAATGGTCTTTGGGACCAATGGATTGGGCAGATGCACTCGACCACTCCCAGCCAAACCAGCACCAGTTTGGTACAGACCCCAAAGGAGGTAAAGGCCTGAGCTGCAGCCAGGCCAAGAACGCCTTTTAGGAAACCCACAGTGAAGCAGAAGGGTGCACTGAACATTGATAGGTTGTGGGTGCAAGAAGTCTCGTGCATGCTTTTCCCCCATATGCAATTTGACTAAGAGTCAAGCACTTTATTCTATAAATAGGACAGCCTGGGTGAGCCTACTTTGAGCTCTCTCTGCTAAATAAGTTGGCTGTATGGCAATGGTTTTTACTGCTCAGAGATCACTGGATGAGCCCAGTTTAGGTTTTATATCAATCATTTAGCTTAAGTAAATGCGTATGAAATAGAATGAATCACCTAGAATTACAAAGTGTGATTTTTAATATACTATCTGCTTATTGTTACTTAATAAGCTATGTGTTGTAAAGTTCTGCTCATACTTACCAGAAGTGGCTACAGACTACACTGAACATCTGCAAAATAAGGCCTAACTCATACTTTCCTGGGAAGAATGGAATTGAGTGGGGAGAAAATGATGGCTTCGAGGCTAACACAACAACATTATGGACATCTGCGAGACAGGGCCTGTTCTGCACTTTGCTGAAAAGAAAAAGATTCATCCAGACAAAACAGCACCTTCAAAGCTATGGACTATAAACAATATATACAGTTAAACAAAACAAAGGCCCATCTGAGATCAGAGAAAAAGATCCAATGAGAAGCAAGAAGACCCCAGACTCAAACATTGCTGTTGTCTGAATCATGGCATGAAGAACATGTAAAGAGTCTAGAAGGATATAAAAATACAGAGACTTCTATGCTTGGCTGGGACCCCTGCACAGGCACCCAGGTTGAGCCAGCCCTCCTGCTATACTACTCTATCAAATTATTTGTTTCTACACACACTGATGCCTGAGAGTTTGCTCTGCAAGCATTAGGATCCAGAATTCGGAGCGACCTGACACCAGGCTCCTTGAGGGCAGGTAAGCAGGATTCGGTTTGGCTTATTTCCTCCATGCAGTAAATAATAGAGTGAACCTTGCCATTGAACTTTGTTAAATCATGCTTTCCTTTGAGTGATTTAAACATTGCTCTGCGGCAAGCAGAACCCTACATCTCTCCCCCGTGACAAATCGGTGTCAGAAGTGGGATGGCAGGCATTATCACTAATCATTTATGGAGGTGCGGGGTGAGTCTGAGTCCTAAGTTCTCAGAGAAATGAGCTCATGATAATTGGCATGATTGGAAAGCTGTGGAAGAACAGGTAATGGCAGCCAGGGGCTGTATAAAGGATGGAAAGGGAATTATTTGCAAAATGTTAAGTACCTGCCTAGAAGCCACTTGTCAGCAGAGGAAAACCTTGAATGAGAAAAACAAGATCTGAGGGAGGAAACAGAAGGTAGAAAATCTCCTAAATTATTATTGTTCTTAAAAAATGCGCACTTGCAGAAATAGCTACAGGAAGAAAAGGAGAAGAAACAAAAGCTAGACGAAAAAAAATGAAATTATGTGGGCTCCTCATCCCCCTGATATTCTACAGATTAGGAAACTAATTGTGTCCCCTGAAGAATGGGATGCAAATATTTGGAGTGAATCCTCAGACTCCAATATTGAATTTGATCCTGCCTTAAAAGGCAGGGAGGTGATGGGAGCACAATGCCCCAGACAAATAACACAGCAGCAGAAACAAGCAGATGCAGGGGAGGGTAGATTGTGTGTACTTATACTCTGGAAGAGTTAAGGGAATTTTTAGAGATCCCTCAGCAGAAGAGTGAAAAAGGAATAGGGGCGTGGATTTTGCAAGCTTAGGATAGTGGAGCTGCATCTATCCATTTATTAGCAGATTAAAAATGATTTATTAAGCCCTATAACAAACGATCAGCTACAACAAGGATATGCTCAGTTGCAAAACATCAGATGTCCTGATGGGTGAAATATTATTGCACCTACATTATATCAATGTTTGTGTGCAGCACTGTTACCAGCATATGCTGAACCTGTTGAATCAATGTTGTGTCTCAGAAATTGGTGTACAAAGGAGGATGGTATTTATTTAGTGCAGCAGATGGGGTTGACTCATGAGTTGATTATGGGACCTGAAACAGACAGGGTAGCAGTGACGAGAAGTATTGAAATGCAGCTTTTGAGAGGAGTGCCTGCCTCACTAAAACCCATGGTTATACCAGCAGTGACAAATGCTGAGGGTAATGTATCTGCTCTAGCAAATACCTTGAGGGAAACTGGGGCTGTGAATTCAGAACCCTCTGTTCGGGTGGCGAATAAAGGAAAGCTGGCAAAACTGAAAGGAACTACAGCACGGGTGATGAGGAGATAAACATGGAATGATCTTGTACAAACCACTAACTAGAAATAGGTGGGATCACACCATCGGAAATGTTTTGCTGATGGCAAAGTTATTGCTTATGCAAAAAAGGCAACCAGCCCCAGCCCTACCACCAACACCCGCACCCACTTACCCCCGCCTGCCACCTCAGTGCAAGACCAGTTTGCCTTTACCTGGCAACAAAAGCAATATACTTTACAAGCATTGCCTCAGGGATACAAACACAGTCCCTCCATTTACCACCGAATGCTACCAGCTAATACAGCACTACGGTCAATTACCATTACTGTTTGCAATTATACCAATGATCTTTGATTATGGCAGTTTCACAACAAGAAAACGGAGCAGCTGCCGAATTTCTGAAAGTGCATTTATAGGACCAAGGCTGGACAATTAATCTGACTAAAATACAGGGTCCTAGTGTACTATTTTTAGGAATACCATGGCATGGACAGATTAGAGAAACACCAGAGAAGGTATAGCAAACAGTCCAGCCGTTCTCTGTACCATTCACGGTAAGAGAGTTACATGACTTTTTTGGATTTTTAGGATATTGGAGAACTTTTCTCCCTAAATCTTCTGTGCAGGAAGCTTCCACTTATGAAGGGTTAATAGAACAGCACAATAAAGTTGACTCACTTGAGTCACAAAACAATAGTAGATAATGACCTCTGCCTAGCTGCATGCTCGAGCTCTAAACGTGCGTGTAGCTTGTGGACATCCATCAGCTTACACTGCACAGGCAGTGACATGGCTCGCAATCAAACCCCTTTGCTATTACATACTTTTAAAACATGCACACACCATTGTGGAACGTACAGAGTTACATTTATGGGCATTATGTAGGCCATGGGTAAAGACAAAACAGGGT
Organism: Pampusana beccarii; assembly: GCA_013399365.1. NCBI lineage: Eukaryota > Metazoa > Chordata > Aves > Columbiformes > Columbidae > Pampusana > Pampusana beccarii. Next base: position 201,619 of record VWYH01009127.1, read on the forward strand.
CAGCGGGCCTTGAATACCTGGCGGGTCAACTATATCGGCCCCTTGCCCATGTCTAGGGCTGGCAATATGTATACACTGCTATACTACTCTATCGAATTATTTATTTCTATGAACTCTAATGCCCGAGAGTTTGCTTTGTGAGACGTAGGATCCAGACTTTGGAGTGACCTGACACCAGGCCCCTGTAGGGAAGATAAGCAGGACTCAGCTTGGCATATTTCCCCCATGCAGTACATAATAGAGTGAATCTTGCCATTGAACTATCTATCACATACCTTTGGCCGCCTTCTTTGCCCTTTATTCATTCACCCCAGCTGGTTCCTTCCAACATTCCAATCCCCTGTGCAACTCCTAACAACAGTTGTTAAAAACAGCCCTGTTCCTTCTCTCATTACAATGCACGGTTGGAGAAATATCCAGTCTCGGATTGAGTGTGAATTAAGGCCTCTTCTTTCATGAGTCATTGGAAATAGAAACAACTGTTTAAAATGATAGGACAAAGCATTTGCTTCCTGCTGTCAGTATTGTAATAAGGGCTTTGATTCATGTGACCGTTTAGGAAAAGGCAATGGGGAGAATTGCAATAGCATATAAGATACAACTTCTGTCCCCTGGTCACTGTTCTGCACAATGAAGGAAAGCTTGACTTTGCTTATAGAGTAGGATGAAAGTCATCCCTGGATTTTCTCAAGACCAGACTGGATAAAGACTTGAGTAACCTGGTTTGACCAATAACTGACTCTGCTTTGAGGAGGATGTCGGACTACGATGTCCTAAGGTCCCTTGAAACCTGAAATACTCTAGGATCCTATGATCTTAAGACCATACAATAAAGAACATCAAAATATAAATGTTTTCAAAAAGGGTGTCATTATTTTATGTACTCCTGAGGCTTCAATCATTCATGTGTTGAGCACGTCACAAACCACCATCATAGTGACATCTCTGTGGAAGAGGGAAATATCAGTAATCGTATTTTACAGGGAGGTCACTAAGATAAAAAGATGGGATAACTGACATTTAAAACATAAGGTGGGCAATTAGATTTAAAATAAAAACCCTCTAAAACCACACAAAGCAAAACAAACAACAGGACAAAGAGCCATAGTTGCTGTGTCCAGTCACGGATGTGGAAGGAGATGTTTTGCATCAGGCCTCCTGAGAAGGCACAGAGTTAAGACTGGAACCCCACTTCCGCACACAATGATGTAAACTGATGTTTCTGGGGTCGTGGCTTGAGCAATGCTGCAACCACCCAACCGATCCTCAAGCAGAAGATCTATTCTTGCTGGTTTAATGGGTGGTGCTGTAACTCATCCCAGCTCCATGTTGTCACACACGGCTACAGAAGGAAGGCAACGTTATCAGATCTCACTCTGTCCTACCTCTACATGCTTCCAGTTGTCCCGTCAGGACTTTGCGAATCTCTGAAATCCAGGTGTTTTTCAGCTCAACAGAAGATGCCTGAGAACACAAGAGGAAAAGGCAAAGCAGATCTGGTTAAAACATGCTGCCAATCGCTTGGCTGCCTGACCTGCATATTTTTCCAATTTTACACGAAATCGTGACCATTTTCACAATGATAAATTGATAATTTCAGTGCCAACACAACACTGAAGCTTCCAAAAGCTATTGTTTCTTGAGTATATAGGACAGTGAAAGTCATGAAACTGGAAACTTTCTTAAAAACAATTCAATTGAAAAGAAGCGTAGTCCTTGGAAAAATATGGATTGTTGTTACCTGAATGATATAGACCTCTTCTCTGCCATTATACCAGATCTCAAACTTCTTGTTATCCCCTTTTACATTTTCTGTAATGCCCACAGTGCTCATCTGTTTCAAAATAGAAAAGAAGAAGCTGGAATCTGGAAAATATCAATAGTCTTTAAACTCTTTATCCTCTGAGAGGTGTTTTGAAAAGGCTGCATTCACTTCTGCACCTCAGGGAGTCATTAAAAGTATAAATCAGAACACACTCTTTCTCAGAATTTATCATTCCTCTTTTTGATTGTTTCAGGAAAAATAAAATTTAAAAAAACAACACCACAAACAAAAGAGTAAGTGCTCAAAAGTAACACAAGCTAATGAGTTTACCCTGAGTTTAATCAGGAGTTTATCCTCTTTGCTGTTTTTGCTTGAACTGTGGGTTCAAACCTATCCTGGCTTTTGTCCACCTGCACAAATTTTCAGTTTGAGGAGGCCATCACTGACCTCTTGAGGTGGGAAAGCATGAGGGATGTAACAGGGCTTTGTGAGAGTTAATGAAATCCAGACAACACAAAAAAAATTCAATATAGTTTCAGGAGAAAAAAAAAGTTCAGCAAGGAGCTAAGTGCCTAACTAGGCAAGATCAGCAAGGAATTTAAGAAAATAATTCTAGATTTCTTAAATTTCTTAACCACAATTTTGAAGTCCAGCTGTTACTATACTTATCAGCTTCTCATCTTGTTTCTGTATTTGTTCATCCTCCTTGTTCTGATTTGCCTCAGCATTAGATTTGAAGATTTAAACAGCTTTGATTATGTCATCATTCCTACTATCTACACAGAAAGAAACCTCAAACACTATATGAATTGGCTCACTCCTTGAACCAGGTTCTATTACAATTTCTGCCTGTTTACCCCGTAATAAGTTTGCAGCATTACACTTGATGGCCATGTTAGTTGTCTGAAGTCACAAGTGTCACACCAACTAGTTTAATGGGAAAATTTGGCCTATTTGTGAATCTTAACAGAAGTTGTCCTGACTCATATCTGGAAACATCATGGTTGCAAACAAAAGGGCACCTCTACTGCACTGTGATTTATCTGTAGCTATTGTTGTCATGGAATATATCTGCTCAACTGACGTTAATAACTGAACACAACATAACTGAACTTGGAGGATGCTTAGAGGCAGAACAATGAGAGATGCAGGTCCATTCAGTCTTGCTCCTCTTTAAAGGATGCTGGGCAAGAACACACAAGGTGCCCCTTTGTATCAAGTTGCAAAACCAAGGTTCTTGTCTGGAGCTGTAGGACGTATGGCTGGGTCTGTCTCCAGATCAAACTAAATGGGAGCCTTCATTTACTCAGTGTTGCAAGATAGTGTACCTTCTTCAAATTGCATATGGAAACATCCCCATGTTGTGAGAACACCAAATTTACTTTTTCTCTCATCATTGCAACATTTATTACCTTTAATGAATTTTTGAAGCTGTATGAAGCCGTCTTCTCGTGGCCATCTGTGTTCTCCTCCCGTTTCTTGCAGAAGAGTAGCATCTTTGTATAGAGAAACAGGTGTCTCTGCATTGGTTTGAATCTAGCAAAGTCCTTCACTTTGTTGTGCCCCTTCTTGTGGTCAGTCCACACATTGAAGGAACCTTGCATCAACAGCTTGCCAAGCTCACTGACATCCCCCTAGCAAGCAAGGAAAAGAAAGACCCTACATTACATTCAATCTCAGGTAATCCCAGGCACAGTTCTTTCCCCTCGTAGTGTTTAAGCCTCCAGGCAGAGGCACGTGCCCTGGCATCCCTTGTGTTGGAGAGCAGACGTGTTACAGCTGGAATCCCAACTGCACATGTCTCCTTGCTAAACCTGTGTTCTTTCTTCATATAACCATTAACCCATTGTTTTCCATGTCCACAATTCCCAGTTTGTCTCCCCATTCACAGTCAGGTCTGTCTCAGGACCTCTTTGGAGCATGCATCAGCTACCACAAAACCTGCTTTTTTGCTGGCATAATATCCTTCTCTGAAAGGTTGTTGTAGGCAAGTGGGAAAGAGGCCACAAGATGGGGTGAGGTTTTATGAGCGATGGGAGGTGTTTATTTGGCATCACAGCTGAGCTCCTGGGACAGGTGGAACAGGTAGAATAAATTATTGGGTTCATCCTCTTTCACAGTCTGATCTCATTTAATAATCATGTAGCAACCATCTCAGGAATGCTGTCAGCATTGTGCTACACAGCAGCCACGTTCCACTTTGTCATGTCTTTCAGTTCAGCTAAAAAAGCAGAGGAAAAAACCTACTCCTTGGGACTGGTATCTGACATTTCACAGAAGGCTGGCAAATTCAAAAGCAGAAGCTGAAAAGGAACAGGAATCCCCTCTGAATTCCTGAGTACAAAATTACTCTGAGATTTAGAAATAAGGAACAGGCAAAAGAATGACCTCAACATTTCTATGGATATGAACCTGGATATATCCCCTCTGTTCGGGATGATATATTACCTTTCTTGCAGAAGCAGCTCTTCTGCCCATCCCTTACAGAACTGTCTAAAAACAATTTTTTGTAAAATTGCTATAACTACATACATTTAAACTGGGAAACACAGGAGGAAAAATATCTCTCTCTTTGGGAATGAATCAGAAACAGTAGAAACTGGGAGCTAAAAAACGTGCTGTATCCATGAGCTTCCCATTCCCATGTTGACTGGTTCAAGTCTGCAATAATAATATTCGGGCTTTAAAGAGTTTTTCTAAAATGAACCTCTGAGGTACTCAGAATTAGCCATAAGCAGAATGGTTTAGAGAAGCTTTCGCAAGCTATTTCTCCTGACACCTAGAAGACTGAAAACTGACTACTAAAGTGAACCAGGTTTGTTTTCATAAAACATACAGAATAAAATATATTTTACCATTCAGCTTTAGAGGTCTCAATGGTTTTATCAGTAATATTTTAAATAATTTTGGACAAATTCTTACCTGTAGTGAGTCACTTTATGCTGCTGTCTTGTCTGTACATTTAAATAAAACATATAGCTGACAATACTTTTTTATATCCAATTACACCAGTATAAAAATTCCATTTTAAAACCAGCATTTTATCTTGTGTTTCTGAAATTAAGAACTTCTTTTTTCAGTGAAGATTCAAAAACACATAGGACTTCTGCTCCATCAGAAGAGATACTAGTAAAGAATTCTTTAAGAATATTCAATGGCAGTCAGATGCTTGGTTTGACCTTGTATGTTGGAGAAATTAAAAAGCTAATGAACTATTCCTGTTCAGCCAACAAATCTGAATATAGGAGGCTTCTTCTACCTTGCGAAAACTTGGAAACCCTGAAAATTAGATGGAAATCCTATCAAAAAGATACTGTTAATCTAAACTAAGCAGGAAAACTTCATGCTATGTTCTTAATGTAACCACAGCTCTTGGTGCAAAGACAGAGCACAAGAGCCCACTGATCAATCCACAAGGGGTGTAGCTCAGAGCTGTGCAGAAGGCTGGGGTGAGGTACGTGCTTTACTGAATTTTGTCAGGTTTGAGAGACCTAAATTATGCTTAGGACCAGCGGCGTTTCTCATCCACAGACAATACAGCTTGTCTATGTGCTTGGTAATCTAATGAGGTGGGCACTGCTTCACATTCAACCCAGTACAGCTATTGCAGGATAAGAACTTGTATTCTCATTTCAATATAATGCCCAATTCACAGGAGCATGGCCAGCTGTGTACAGCAGTGGGTCTATGACATACAGCCAAACAAGCAGTTAAATTCATTTATAAAATAATTCTGACACAGGGCATGAATTTCCTCAGCAACCAGATGCAGATACACTTGCACAAAAGAGAACTATACAAATTAAAACTCTTGAAGCTACTCCATCCTGCAAAATACAGCATAACTCTTCCCACCCAGACACAGTCAGTAAAGACCCCATTGCTTTCTTGGGAGTTCACATTCTGCACAAAATATCAGTTTTCTGGTGTCCAGACAAAACCTTCTTACTCTGATCTAGTAATTATTTCAATCCAGCTTCTCAGCACATTTTTTTTCTTGACATTTTCACCCTGCAGCTATTTCAAAACAGGCAACCACGTCACCTTCAGGCCTTATTTTGCCAGGCGTGTTTCTCTTTTATGTGTCAATCACTTCCACTTCCCGCTTAAGGGCTTGTTTTACATAGGCAACACTAGTTCTTGAAAGTCATCTGACTTCAATGGAGACTCAGCACAGATATATACATATGCAGTCTTCGATTTGTACTGTGGTTGTTATTTCACATTTCAGATAGTTGCTCGCATGGCTTCTATTACCCACTTTAAAGGGAAGACAAATTTTCCTCCCTAAGTGCAAAAGATTTGGAAACACTTGAGTTGCATAGCAGCCAAAGTTTCCACAAATTTCTTAAGTTACGTCTGTCACACTTGCTACCCCTCGCCTACAACCGAGTTTTAGGAGTGGTTACTCAGAATGAGAGCATCTGTCCCACTTCTCACATTCACCCCCCCACCTCCACATGACAGGTATGGTGATATGTATTTTTGGTCACCACTACATGCCACTGAGGGGCAGCCTTCAAGAATGTGGCACAGGCTCCTGCAAAGGGCACCAACCATATAGACAGTGTGATTAATGACAAGAGGAACATTGGATGGGTCAAGGCCAGAATCAGAACAACAGCAAACAATACCTCATATCCCGTGATTGCTATCTGGTGCATGGAGTCATTTACTGATTTGATGATATCAAGCACCGTGGCCAGGGCTTCTTCCAGTTCAGCGGTATCCTCTGAATTCTTGCTGCACTTCAGCATTTCCTGATTAAAAAAAAGAGACATGAAAACTATTTGAAAACTTATACCAGAAGCCAAGTTTTATAGGTTCATTTAAGATGAGACAGAACCATTCTGACATATTTGCAAAGAACTATTTGCATGTCACAGAATTATATCCTTTTTTATTTTTTTTTTTTTTACTCCACATCTGCTAGAAAAGAAACTCAATCTTAATATAATTTCAGGTGTTAAAGAACTCACCACTTCCCTTTGCAATTTGTTCCACAAGTTACATATTTTTCAGCCGTTAATCTTTTTTTTGGGGGGGGGTGAAGAAATAGGCCAGATTACTATAAATCTTACCCACCTCTTATTCTCTGCCTCTGCACTACAATGGACAGATCTACATTTGCAAATTTGAAAACCTTTTTTGAGAGACAGTAATTTTGAAGAACAATGCTGACCTCCAGCAAAAAATCATCAAACATTATATTCTGCTTGAAATATGGAAGTTATTCCATCCTCCAACCCTTGCACAAGGACCAACAGACAAAGTTCTGGACAAGAAGTATGTGTCCCAAGGAAAGAAACAAACAAAACCTTTTGAGGGCTCAATTTCTGTAATCACTTCACATACAGAAATCCTTTTTAGAGTTACAAACATTTAGGGCCAGCTGCTTACCTAGCCTAGTACAGATCTTTACAAGGATGACTTTTCCTATTTCTGTATGTGTCTTTTGGTTGAAAAGTTCTAGTCATAGCTCAGGTCTTAATTCTCTTCGTGTAACCAACAGTTATAACCTACGCAAATCCTAAAAGACACTAAAAATCTCTGTTTTTAACAAAATTAACTGCATTGCCTCTTGCTCTTCTGCCTATAAAGGAGCCCTAAACCTCATTCAGGTGGACAAATTGTTTTTTCCCCACTGTATTGTATTGAAAGCAGTTACTGCCAGCGAGTATTCACCTGAGATCAGAATCGGACTCTATATCTTTGCTAAGTGCATCTAGGGAAGAATAAGTTTATTGGTTGTTAATGACGTAATAGTTTCAGTGACAGAATTCGTAACCAAATAACCATTTTATTCAGCATTATTGACTTGTCCCTGCCCTATACATCTACCAGTGGAATGAAAGAAGCATTTGGCTGGATGAAATATCCACTTCAGAAATGCAAGCTGTGAAGAAATCAATAAATAAGTTATTCTAATAATAACATTTCACCCAGAACGGTACAGTAAAGTGAGTTTCATTTCGTTTCCTTATGCTGATGACAATGTCAAGAGAAACTATGCCCCAGAAATACACCTAGGAATGAATAAAAATTCTACTAATATTAGTAATCTTTATTATAGTTAGAATTAGACCCCTTCATCAAAGGTGGCCATTGACATGGTTTTCACTCAGTCATGTCATTTTCAGCCACATTTTGAGTTTGGAAATCATTTAATCCATAAGTTGTGGCAGTTGTGTTCCTGTAAAACAGCAGCAATCTCTCCTGAAGTGCTTGGGTGAGCAGGGTTCAGAGGTGAAGGCAGGACGCATTCCTGTAGTACCTGTTGTATAATTTCTAGGATGAGGATGGGTCCCTGCTCTCTGTATAGTAAGCCTGCTGCTTTATAATGTTAGATAAACTGTTTGAAACCAGAGAATTGCAATAATTGTGACCCAGAATCTAAAACGAGTCACTCAAGGCACACAGCTTCTTAGACACTTGTTTGTTACCAATTTTTCACTGACTCACATCTTCTTACGCTTTTAAATGCTCCTGCTGCCAGGGATGCAACATCTTCACAGGTCTCATTAATCCCTGACAAAGTAAATGTCTGTGCCTTATTGCTGTTACAAAACTGGTCTGACCAGCTTCAACCCCAATGGCTGCAACCTGTTTTGCCTAAGAATTTTACTCCTTGATCTAATCTTGGGTTTATTTACAGTTGTATTTCAAATTAAAAGTAGAATGTAGTTTAGTCTTGCTCTTCTGAAGGCCTTGACATTTCCTCCCTTGTCACAGAACAGTTTGAAAAAATAGAGCCAAATTTACTACTGGATTACACTGATGTAAATCACTGGAATCAGTGCAGTTGCATCCTTGTTAATGTCCTACTTCAATATTTGGATTAAATAAATGTGCCACAGAAATACTGCACAAGTGAATGGCCAGCCAGATGCTCACATGGCTTAAACTGGCACAACTTGACCAGTGCCATGGTAGCTATCAGCAAATAAAATTACAGCCCAAAATCTTCATTGCGAATTTCACGCTAAATTTAATGACATTGCACAACACTAGATTAAGTCCAGAGGCTTGAGAACAGCATATAATCCACTTGCATGACCTTGCCATAAGGAAAAAAATCAGTAAATATTTGGCTTAAGAATTGCAGAGATAAAGACAGACATTTAAGCCACTATCTTCAAAAAATGTCATTGGTGTGAGAGCATATATTTCCTCTTGCCCAGTTCAGACCAGAATTTCAAGCATGGACCACTCATAGTTCCAACTAAATCAAGAGGGAAGTTCAGATATTCACCCCATGGAAAAGTTACAGAAAATTTTTTCCTAGCTGGGTCTTTAAAACAGAAGCACCAAAAGGTAGTTGCTCCTTCTGAAAGGTTTGAGTAACGAACATGGGAAAATATCAGGTTCAGAGAGCTGAAAGAGTTTTGTTAAATAGAGACACATGTCAGAGACAGGATTTAAAGCATCAGTTCTTGTTTTCAAACTGTAAGATTGTCTACTGATCCAGTAATTCAAATTCAATTTCTGTTTCAAGATAAATACAACAATAAATAAGATCATAAAGTACTTATTATATAAAATATCTTTTTATATATAAAGAAGTGTATATATATACACACACATACTAAGCTTGAGTAATATATACTGCTAAGTAATAGCAGTTCTCATTCTGAAATAGAAGTCCTTTCTTTGACTGTTTGTTACCATTTTACAACTTAGCATGACAAAGTATTGAAGAAGTGAGGGAGGATTTCTTTCCAGGTAGTCGTTCAGAAAAGAATGCTGATAAGCGATTCTGTAAGTAAAACAAGCTATGAATTGGAATTCTTTGCACTGTCATGGAGAACTTACCTTTAACAGCAACTGGTACTTGGTAATTCTCTGAACTGGCTTTAAGAGATAAGCATCTAGTGAGAGTTTATGGTCCAACTTACGCTGACACTCCTGTAAGAGAAAACAGGGAAGAAAAGTGCAATTGTTTCTTGAAGCACAGGCAAGACACCAAGACTGTTATCATTTGGTAATCTAAAGATTATATGTCTATGAATTAACTGAGAGAGAAATTTGTTTTATCTGCATAGGAGTTTCCAGGTTACTTATGCCAGAGTGAAAATATATCTAAACAAGAGCTAATGTTTAGGTTCAACTTAGTGTCGAAACCTGGCATGCCCTGCTCATGAGATTGCAATCATCTGGGGGTTGCAGAGAAGTCGGCACTTCTTTGGTTTGGGTATAGCCTGAAAAGTCAGGGAATCCATTTGCTGCTCTACCCACCCGGTCTCCTATAGAGAGAACCTTGGCACACACTGAGCGCTCAGCATCGCTATGAGCAGCATGTGGAAAAGTCTGGATATTTCTCTAACTTTTCTAAAGAGAGAAGAGATACAGAAGGAAAGCAAGCTTTGATGGTCTTGCACTGCTAGCCTGCAATGAAACTCCACCTGAAAAAAGATGCTGTCTCCACACTGTCTCCAGAGGGCTTCAGACCTCGGCTTGTTCTGACAATATTTTTCATATATTTGAAGGTCCTCTTTCTGCAAGAAAAGGAGAGGTTAAGTAATGTAAGAAAAAAGAATCCACAGAGCACCTGCTTTGAGTCACACTTTTTCTTACCTTCCATTTAACACATGAAGTCATTAATTCATGGTGATAACTCTGTGTGTAAAAAACACACTGAAGCTACCAAACTTGCCTTTTACTCCTGTAAAGCTAAATACACCTAAAAGCGAGATTTTTTTCCTCACACTTTTTGCACAAAGCAAGGAGACTGCAGACTGGCAGACACATAATCTAATTGCAAAACTGTTATCTTCCAGACAGGAAAGAGATGGATTGAAAACAAACAGAAATAAACATTAGAAATGTAAACTTTGTTAACAGTATTGGCACAGACCAGTAATTGCTAACAATACTCACCACTTAGCCAAGGTTTACATGTTCAAAATACTTTGACAATACTGCTTGCTCTCAATAGTATAAGGATTAATTAACATGGTAGCAAGTTTGTCTTGTTGATGTCCTAGGCCAGGCAGGCGGAAGTGCTTAAATTCTGTCCTCTGCAACTTAGAAGTGGGTGGATTCACTTGACTTTTATTTACCTTTAACTACACCGTGGCAAAAAATCCCATTGACTTCAGTGGAAACCAAGGCAATCTATAAAAGCCCAGAGAGGTGTATTTCAAGCTCCCTAGACTATACGGGTGGATACAGACAGACAGACAAGTTCTGCCAGGTTCTTGGCTGGCTGACTCTGCACCCCAGTGGCACAGAAGCCCTGCAGCCAGGTGACCACGGAGCTGTGCTGTATCGATTCCTGAGCAGGGCTGGCTGTGCTATATGGATATCTGAGCAGAGCTGGCTGTACCATATAGATTCCCGAGCCGGGCTGGCTGTGTCTGACCATCCGGGAGCTTCTCATCTTTGCATCTATCCTGGTAGGTGTGAGCTCGGCAAATCAAAGACAGTGCCAAAAATAAAGTTCAGGAATTCCTGGCTCTTGCCTCTGTGCTTTCAGCCCACTAGACGGTGCCTACACGCTCCTGGTGCAGGGAAGGCATTTTGTTTTGGACAGAGTTACTAGAAGAAACCAGTATTGCTGCAACCTACCTTCACAGACCTGTGCTGGAGTTTCCCTGATGAATCAGATGTGAAAGCAGAGCTGTGCCGTGCAACACCTTACTGCATTAAGGATTACACAATACAAAAGGCCCTGTTGCAACTCAATAAAGTATTAATGGTGCTCTTACAAAATAGCCGTAGTGTTTTCTTCATACAAATAGAATTGTTTGTACGTGTTGCCTTGGAGGGAAGTTAGTAGGGGGTAAAACCCACAAAACTGAAAGTAATAATGAAGTGTGATCAAGCATTGCAATTTGTTCCTGGCCCACAGAAACCTGATTGGACTGGGCAAGAGGAATAGAGACAGCAACAGTCAAGAGCACTATTAGGATTGAGAGAGAAGTACCAATTTTAATTTAAAGAAAAGGTACAATAATCAACAATTTACCAGTAATTTGTCATAGTGGAACCACCCTATGCAAATGCAATCTACTGCTGTCTAAATCAGTGCCACCTGCTCAGGCAGAAACTTACATCTTTAAATACAACTTTAAGGCTTGTAATAGTGAAAGAAATAGAAAATTCCTGATGAAATTATGAGGATCAGACTCTAAAATGCTAAGAAATAATTAATTGTCTAATTACTCAAATCCCAGTTTTAAACATTCCATACATTTCTATTTTCATATCCAAAGGTCATGACTCTCTGCTGGTATCTTTACACCATGCTTATCTCTCCTGCAATGCTTTTCCTTTCCACAATGATTTACATCACAAGGTCTTCATAAGCTTTTACATACGTGGCATATATACACAGTTCAAATTATCTTTTTGACTGCTGATTCATGAATAAATTTTACTTCAGATTAGAATTCAGCCCTTTGAACCCAACTCGCAGGTTTCTGTTCAACCACTACAGTCCTTTCACAGATACCCTCCTTTTCTAAATGTTTCTTTCTCCCTGAATGACCACATGCCCCAACTGCTGGCTCCTATTAAATTACTCTCTTTTTCCAAGGTTAGCAATATGAATAAGTAAATAGTGGGAAGTCACAGCAAGTCACTCCTGCCAGGCACCTCACCTGGCACACATTGGTAAGCAGCCCAACACACCTTTTGATTCTTCCTGGGCATTCTTGCCTTGGTTTGGTAAGCTTGCCTTCTTCCCAGCCCCATGTTTAGCAAATCAGCCCACAGTGGTCCTCTTGCTGCTGATAAAGCACTAGAAGACCCATCCTGCAAAGCACTTAGTACTGATTCCTTCCCCCTGAGCACCTGTGCAGCCCTCACCACGCAGGGCTTTAATCAAGCTCAGGCATCTTAGCAATGGTATCATATAATAGCTGCTATGTGGGCAAAGTTGAGCTGGCTTACTTGTAATTTAGGTCATATGAAGATCATGCCCTAACAAGGCCAGGCAAAGTGGGAGGGAGAACAAGAGGGGCATTTCCATCTTGTCTTTCACCTGATTTTGCTACCAGGTTCCAGGAGAGAAGCCAGAGAGGCAAAATAAGCTGGAACTCCACAGACTGTTTCTGTCATTACCTGAGAAGAAAGGTTCACATCCATGATGACAGCTGACGAGGTGGGAGAGCATGTGGGGACATGGCCGAGGAATGACTGGCAGGGGACAGAGGGACTCAGGCAGCAGGGTGTCCCGCTGCAGCTCTCAGGGTGCTTTCATGCAGCTCTGGAATCAGGGCTGAGGTCCCAGTATGATCAGACAGGGTAATATTACTCAAGCATGAATCTAAAACTCAGTCTGTTTCTAATAACAGGCCTACCACAATGCTGTGGCAGGATGGTTCCATACATACAAAGAGGGAGAAATGTGAATCTGCAACAATGTGAGCATCCTCCCAGAGCTCTGCATCACCTGGAACAGCAGCCATCTCAGCTTCCCCCGTGCCAAAGCAAGCACAGTCATAACTCATGGGGAAAGCCACAAGCCTCTGCTCAGCAGGAAGACATAAAAAGCTGCCAATACATGGGGAACGCAAACACACAACCAGACTTTTGTTTGTGTCTCCTAAAGGCAGTCCAACAGAAATAACGGATTTCTGGACTTTATGTGGCTTCTTCTAAAAACACAACATAAGGGCAAGTCCTTGAATCAAAGGTGCTACTGTGTGAGCAGAGACATCTCAGGAGGGAGGCTTTTGCTTTCTTGGCGCGAAATTCGAAATAGGGAGAAAGCAAAGACATGATTTAACCTCTTGTTTGACAGATTTAGTGTTGTTTGACTATGCCACAGAAACCGAGAAGTAAAGGTGGCAGAGGGACTGATTTTGCTTTCACTTCTCACCTGAACCACAGCTTTAGTGCTGCTGATTTCATATTGGTAGAATAGTGAGGAGAACTGGGCTCAACAGCTGTTCTACAGAGAGAGACGTAAGCTACAATATTTAAACATGGAATTTGACCTTTCTGCAGAATTACAGGTTCAATTCTGTACCAGGAATTTCTCTTTAGCTCCAAATCCAAGAATATGTGCAACATACGGACTATTTTATGCTTCTTGGATTTCAAAGCTTTGCGCTCTTCAAAGACTGTTTATCCTATTTTGCATAATGATTTCACCACAATATTTTCCTGCTCAGCATCTGAATCTTAGGATAACATATGCCTTAGTAGTGTAACTTACTCAAGCTCTAAATGCTTCACTGTTAAACAGAAAATAATACAGTGGACTTATAATCGCATTTGTACTTGTATGATGCTCCTCAGCCTGCCTTGTTTGTAAATTGGGGGTCTACCCTTTGGAAGTATCACTTGGTCATAACTCCCATTGAAAACTTAAGAGATGTGGCAGTGCTCAACACCTCTGACAACTGGGGTATGTATGTTTCACCCAAATCTGTCTGTATTTCATACAGCACTTTGTTAAAAAAAGAAGATTAAACATGTACCCTGGAAAAGCAGCAGATGCTGGATGTAGTACACGGTGGAACCAGGAGGTACCTTTGCCTACAGGGAAGAGGACAGATTTTCCCACTTCTCCTGCCTCTTGCATTTCCCATGCAAAACACAGGCAGTTCAAACAGTTTTGTTAGACTATGAAAACAGTAGCAACCCACCAAAACAGTTTTTTTCTTATTAGTAGAGCCTCTCTGTGAGGGCTATATAAACAAGCACCTTTTGTTATGTTACAGGAAGCAGAACAGTCACGTTAATTGGGTGGTGGGAGGGACATGGCTGGCAGCTCTCGGAGGAGAGCTGCAGAATTTAGGAGCTGAAAGCCACAGGGTGTGAAGACACACGCATCTAACCAAAGCCACCACTGCCTGTTGGCTTTATGCTTTCTCGTAAACTGAGCTCACTCTGCTTCTAAACAGTTGAACCTGCCACTCCATACAAGTGGGGAGAATCCCACTTGCTTGTTGAATTATGCGAACAAGTAAAGGAATTGACCTCACAGAGTCTTATGAAGCTGGTGAGATTTCACCACACAAAGAAGGTGGTAGACTCTACTGGACCAGTTCTAGGGGAGTAAGTCTACTGAATGGTGCTGAGAAAAGAAAGATAAGGTAGGGACAGGATGTACTGTCTGCACTTCGAGCAATCTGCTGTGATACCATTCTTTGCTTGTTTACTGTAGGATGGTGTCTGGCATACATCAGTCTGCTGGTATAGATTTTTCTGATACAAAAAATACGTCAAACATTTGGATCACTGATTTTTTCTTTTTCTTTTTCTTTTTTTTTTTTTTTTTAATTAGGGCTTAAAATACATTGCTAAAACACTGGTAACAGATCGCTTCCTGTCAGTAAACCAGGTAAAGGTTAAGATTTCACAATACACGCTATTTAACTGTGGCTTAATTTGGGATTATCTACTTATGTGAGTTTTCCTCATTCACAAAAGCAGTCAGAATGAAAGGATAGCAGTAAACCTGTAAGCACTATAGGATACGACCATAGATATTCATACAAAACCGCAAAGGATTTACTTACTCTTTTCAAAAAGCATCGGGCAAGAAGTTCAGGGTTTTCAATGCAATTTTCTATCTCCTTAAGGAAAATCCTGAGAGGAAGAAAGGAAAGCAAACAATAATGTAACATGCCACTCACACTGTGTGCTGGTGTCTGTGTAAATACAGCACTTAGTCATGTTGATAATTGGTATTCTAGATCACCTTGCCCACAGTGTGGACAAGGCTTCTGGAAAGGTTTTTGATAACAAAAAGGATAAAATTACTTCAGAAAAGTGTTATCAAATATATCATGAGTTTTGAGGTGATAACAGAAATATAGGACAAATAAGCTGAATACTAAGGAAACTTACTCACATAGGAATTTTGCCAGAGAAAGAATAGGATTTAGTCCTGTAACATCTACCAGTGTACCGAGGTAGGAGGTAAAATACTTGCCACAAGATACATTCAAAATTGATAATGCCAGGGGAAATCACTAGTAAGTACACAAAAGGGTATAATCTTTCACCAAAAAAAGATGAAATAGATGATCTCAGGGGTGTTCTCTGTGCATGGGTTTTATAGGACACACAGAGGCAGAGTGAGGGTGACTTTCCCTGCCTGTGTGTGTGACACAGCACCCACAACAAGGGAGCAGCAATGACAGGAGCACCTGAGGGTGCAGGACAACCACCAGTTCCCACGTGCCTGTTGTGGAATTCGTAGATTTCTGGGAGGTTCCCAAAAAGAATTTCCTTCTTGTTCTGCAGTGCAGATGGAATCAGATGTACTAAGCTGGGATTGTCCATTTCCGAAGCATATCCCTGCAAAGAGTGGAAAAGAAAACCAAGCTGCTTTTACCAGGGAAGAAGTACTGTGTCTGAGACACTGAAAAGCCCAAACGCCTATTTGCTTTTTGTTCTCAATAGAGCATACAAAGGTTTCTCCTGCGCCAGCTTCTTTGTTGCTCCCATGAATTTCTGATGCTTCTCATTTTCCCTGGAGCTTTTACCCCTGGTAGCTGTGCAAACACATTTTTAACCACAAACGGAGGGATCACTGGATTAATGAAAAATGTGAAATCATGTCCCTAAGATTCAAAAGCCATTTTGGTCATGTAGGGATGCAAACTGCTAGGTTTGATAGACACATATCTTTCTGCTATACTGCTTAATTTCAAAAGGGTTAGTTTGGATTTATTTGTTAAACTGTGGTATTTGGCTTGATTATTGGGTGGTTTCTTGTAGAAACTGGATTGTGTTTCTTCAATAAAAACTTTGAGAGAAAAACAGTCTGAGTGCAGCTTTTAAACTCCAGAGTAATATACCAATTATCAGAGCTGTCAGCTCCCACAGTTCAAATCTAATAAAGAAACAAACACATGGTTGTAAAAATAAACTACCCAGTCTTTCGTGTCCCACCCAAATCCAAGCGTGACTGAGCCCTGCTCAGCCTCCATCCTCCCACACACTGGGGACATCCACACACACACAGTGTTCTGGTGTCCTACGAGTTTAAAAAGCTCACAAGTTATATTTGCAGCGTGAGCTGCTCTTTCCTGTGTTCAGACACTACGTGGGACAATAAACAAGAGGGAGAAGAGGGCCTTCCTTTTTCTCCACTGTTTTCCAAACCTACATTCACAGAAATTTAGTGTCTGGCCCCATGGAAATCAAGGGTGATGTTTCTGAGGCCTATTGATGTTTTGAAAAGGCACATTATTGACGGTTCCCCTGTCCATAACTTTGAGAACCATGCAACTTTTACCATTCTGCGGGCTGGGGTCAGAAAAGGTGCCTCTTCCTTTAAGCCCTAAGGCAAGATGTTCAAAACATCCTTCTCACTTTCCATCTCCAAGGCTGGGTTAATTTGCTAACAGAGCCTCTGTACTCTAAACAGGAGGTGGGAGGTCGGAGTGCTCGGCCCATGAAGGATGTGCACCCAGTGGTGACTTGGAGGTTAAGCACCAGAAGTAATTTCAGAAGATTTTCTTACCTCTATTATACTTTGAAGTTCTTCTACATAAACACGTTCTGTTTCTATGAGCTCATTGATTATGTGGCTAAAAGACAGGAAAGGTGGAGAGATATAGTGTTTACCAACAGTTCAACAAAGCACACATGAAAGAAAAAGTGGTATTCTTTGCATATTCCTGTTTATGCCTCTGACTACACACACAAAAAAACCCTTCAAAGGTCATTTCTCCATACTTGAATAATGTGCCTTGTGGATAAGCTTAAAAGTCCCAAACAACCCTTGAACTACTATTTTTTCAGTTCATTTTAAATTGCATCTTGGTTGCTTCTGTCATTTTTACACCTACAAATCTGAACAAAAAGGTTAAAAATGCCCCAGAAAGCAAACAAAAAAGGTTTCCTCTTCTAATAATAACTAACAATACTCAATAAAAGGGGATCATATTTCTCAAGGCTATGTTACATTTCTGTTTTGCTTTATTTTATAAAATAAACTAAGTCAGTGATCGGGCTTCCTTTCTTTAATGCAATGCAAAAACAGGCAACAGGATGATGGCAGAAGTCTGAAAACATGAAAGTAAGTTGGAGTATAATATTTATTTATTTATTTATTTATCTTGGACTTTTCATTTCTAATATCAGTTCAGTGCTCCTAGGTAACTTGAAGACGTATATCTTGAAGATGGCTGATTTATTTCACAGAAACATGAATGTAACCAATTCACTTTTGGACAAATAACTAATACGATTTTAAAATAAAATTGCATTAAATCCCTCAGCTTTTTCATGCATCAGTTGTCCCATATTCTCAATAAAATGTTCTCTTTAACACTCCTATGGACAACGTTTTCAGGGTAGCTCTTCCAGAGGTCTGAGCAGTTTCTCCCAGTAGAAAAGGACGAATGCAGAATATTGCTCTCCTGGTCGATGCATCACAGGAGCCTGTGACCACACAGCTGCATCAAGCAAAAACACAGCACCAGGGGGACACTGGGGAGTAATGTCTACAGGAACTGGAATATGTCGTAAAATCTAACACAAAACCTTAAGAAGATTTGATTTTATTATTTAGCTTAATTTTATATGTAGATTTATACTAAGAGTAAATGCTTTCACTTTATGTTATGAAAAGCTTGTCTAACTATCGTATTCCCTCCTTGTAAAGGTGGTGGTAGCCATTTTATCATCTTGGTTTCAACGACAATGAAACAGAGACATAATCATGATGGCTTTCCTTCAGCTCCTGGTTAGAGTGAAGAGCTTCGTGTCTCTAAACTACAAGTCTGTACATAAAGGGTAATCATTTTCCAGTACTTCTGCACTGTGAAATAGCAGCAAGATCGCAGGATTTGCTGCCTAGATAAGACTTTCACTGCTCACATTTTTGTTTTATTTTGGTTGGTTTGTTGGTTGGTTTAGGTTTTTTTTTGTTTCTTTTTGTTTCTTTTCTGTTTGTGGGTTTTTTGTTGTTTATTTCTTTTGTGGGTTTTTTTTCGTGTTGTTGTGTTTGGTTTTTAACTATAGTCTTTTTTCCAACTACAAATTGTGTCCACATGAATAAAGAGGAATTTAATCAAACATCCAGCGTTCTGTCATACTCAGTGCACACACTTTAGAGCCGTTTTTACATTTGCCTCTTAGTACCCATGGCCAAGCACATCTCTGGGATTTCCCACTTGGAATACAGGAGCTGTATACTTAACCCCCCACTGTCCCCAAGGCAGATACCTCCCATGCTTCTGCAAAGAGCTGGTGGCTGCAAATTCTACTCCCTAGGCTGCTATTGGTTGATAAGAGTGTTGCGATATATAATCCATCCATCTGCGCCCGTCCCACTACCTGATGTTGTTTTATATAATTACAAGACTATTCTTCTGACAGTGTTATTCTGTATTTCTTTCTCTAGCACGGTGGGTGCCACAGCAGGAACACTCGGCACAAACCCATCAGAAAAGAGCTTTCCTTGGCTCCGGAGTAACTTACCTGAATTGCTCTCCAAATAATATCCACAGCAGCAAAATCTCACACATTAAAGGTTGCTGCACATGAATCACTCTTTTGTCAAACTGTTGACAATATAAAGCCGTGCGCTTGATCAAGGGCCTTCCACAGACCTTAGAATTGCCCTGACAAAGATGCAATTTGAGAACAGTAAAATAAAGAGCTACATAAGTGTGTCTTGCTGCTGCAGGGGAAAGCATTGAGAGAGTATAAAGGACACGCTTCCACGGTCACTGTGTGAGCATGCTAGGTTGGTAAATGAAGAAGTAGAGAGCTCACCGTATGGTACAAGGGATTTAATGGCATTTGAGGTTGTCTAACAGCCTAGAAAACTGGCAGTGACACCATCTGATATACCTCATGCCGTGAGGGGTGAAATGTGAAATGTTCATCTCTTCCAAGACATCATGGGGCAGCGAGGGTAACTCAGCATGTACCTGCTGCAAGTACCATGTTTAAGGAAAATAGGACACAGCAGCTGACAGGACTATTGTCACAGGCAGTTCTTCCAGCTCCCTTTTTCCCTTGTACAGTCTCAACAAACATGACTGGGTTAGAAGTCATTTCTAGTGACCAGCTACATCGTAAGTCCTCTTTACATTGCGCAACGTCAGAATAAAGCTAATATTGCAAATATGAACATCCATTGTTTCTAAAGAGAAAGGACCTTGTACTGTGGATAAGAAATTAAGATAAATGCAGCTAATCCATTGCCTTTCTGCCTGCTAAGAAGAAAGTACAGGCACCAGGTTTCACCCTAATGTTTCTGTCAATAATATCAGAAATTAAACAAAAGGTGAAACAGCGAAGGAATGAAAAAACATATCAGAAAAATGAAGAATATAAGCTAACCTATGGCAGATCAGAGATGTGGGCCGTTATTGTATTTAGAGTTTTAAAGGTAAATCACAGTTCCTTCGGTCCCTCTCTTCTGTGCCCACGACCAAACTACATAGCAAAGTCCAAAAGTTTTGTGCAGATTTCTACCAGCTTCTGAGGGCTTTTCTCCAGCCTCCCGTGCTGCCACACACACTGCTCAACACCCCAAATCGCAGGCTGCTCCCTTGGAGGTAGCAGCAGACACAGCACTGAAGTATCTGCCACCCCCTCTGCTTCTGTATTTGCTTTCCCCTTCACAGAGAAACACGAAAACAGGAGATGGAGCCAGGGGGGACCACCTGAAATCTTGGCCTTGGCACTAAGGGACTGTTCATGGTTTGGCCAGTAAGTATGAGAACTCGCAGCCTTTAAACGGGCTTGTTGCAGTTGGCTGTGTCTGAGAGAATTCCGAGGTAATTTTGAAATAGAAGCATTTTGCAGCTTCGACTTCGGATTCAGCGTTGTGGTTGCAGGAAAGACCCAAACAGCCCCCTTGATGACTGGAAAGTGGATAAAAAAACAAGTGTAACTGGGATGTCTGAGGTAAAGAGGAGGTGGGGGGAGAACTTCCACACTCCATTGCTCCTTCATTTCAGAGGCATTTTATAATAATATGAGGCTGGGATGGCAGCAGTCCAAAACCAACAAAACTCTGTGTTGGCTGAAGTTTAAGGGCAGCTCTCATAAGGATCGTTCCTCGCCAGGATTGTCCCCAAGTAAGTGGAACATCTCAGCCCAGATGGTGAAGGATTAGGCATCTGACCTGAAGGTCTAAGGTTTCCACAGAGTCTGAGAAATCCCTGAGATTTTATCTGTAGGCATACTTGTTGCCAGTAATCCTTAATTCCACTGGAGTACACTTGCTCCTTCCACAAAGAAACAAAATAACTCACGAAATTAGAGGAGTTCCAAAGGTAGAATATTCTGGTCCAAATAATACCTGACTCAGTAGCTTTCCTGGTGTCAAAACAGTGACATGGAACTCCGCTCAGGAGAGCGAGGCCAGCTTTTCCCTTTGAAGGGAGTTTATCTTGTGTCCTAGCAGAGAGGCCTCAGCCACCACTGACCTGGCAAAGCGCTCGGCGTGGCGGGGCCTTCGCTGCTGCCCTAACTTGGCAGACCTAGGATGTGGCTGTGGCGAGGACAGATCACACACAGACCCACTGGTCTGATGTCGTCAGATGTTCCTCCAGCAAAGGAAATTTCGTGTTAAGGGAAACAGTTAAAACGCACGAACTAGCTCACATTTCTTTGAATTATTGATCTGGGTTTCTAACAGAACATCATGACCTTGGTTACACTACGACCACATTTCTGAAAGGTGTGACTTCACACCAGCTTCCCTTGGGCAGATTATTCTTGCTTTGGCGCCCAAGACATCCTGTGGCCCTGCAGCACTACAAAGACCTCACACACTGAGCCTGTTTCCACCTGAAATGACTCCTGGCTTTGAGAGGCACCGCAGTGCCATCACAATAAGGAGGACAAGAAAGGGAAAGGCGATAGGAAAACTATTTCTACCTCTGGCAAGTTAGTCATGCCATGTTGAAATGAAGAAAAAAAATATTGCATAGAGGGTTGTCTTCAACAGGGATGAGAATGTAGGAGCTGCTAGGACAGCGAAAGCATTGGGAAGAGACTTGGTGAAAGAGGCTGAAAGAAGGGCAACAAGTGGGAGACGACCTGAGTGGGAAGGGATGGTGGCAGAGCATTGTCTCTGTTGTTTTCAGTTGTTGTCATGAGTGAAACCTTGAATCTGAGGTAAACACTGGTATTAATTAGCAACCTTCACTTGTGGTCATGCATTTCTGTATGTGTCACTGCCTGTGCTGACATTTAGACCAAAGGTAGCTATTTACATTGCTTTGTGCTGTGCAAAGAGCACCTAGCAATGTTGTTAACGAGGTGTAAACTAATCCTGCACTGTGTTGCCTCATTGCAACAAAACTTTGTCAACAGGCATTTTTACGAGCTGGCTTCTTCAGGTAACTGAGAGCACCCGACAAGGAAGGTCCTCACCACAACGACCAGAAAGAAGACACACACCAGCCCATTCCATCTGAATAATTCTTCTTCCTTCCTTAATAACAGAAGAAAAAGGAAATGTAATTGAATGCCTGGCCAAGCTCTCCACGTATGTCAGGTCACTGTGCAGTTTCTGTATCACAATTCTGGTAGAAGCAGTGTTATGCAGTTTCTCTGCTGTAATACGAGCTCCTTTAGAAAACCTTGTCAAATATAATGAATCAATAAGCAGAAACAATACCTAGAGACTACCGCAACCTATTAATATCTCCTCTGGCTAAATCTCAATGGCTCTTTGCTCACACAGTTACTATTTGTGCATCCTGCTCAGATGCCAACGTAAAATTAGGTGGGGATTTTTGTTTCCATAACTGTTCTTCTTCTCTAACAAATTCATTGTCTCACTTCCATTCACAGATCTTGTTATATGTTACATATCCTATGCCAGGATTTGCTGTCACATGTGCCTGTCCTGGTAAGGAGTCTTTTCCCAGAAAATAAATTGAAACCACCAAATAGAATTAAACCAGTGGGGTTTTCCTGAAAGAAAACCCAACACATAAATCAAAACTGGTGCTCCAAAGTTATTATACTGCAGAAAATCCGTCTGCATGGCTGATGTGGATCAGGGAAAGTGGCATTGACCATGGGTACTCCATAGCTGTCTTGTGAAAATGCATGGAGCCTGGAAGATGAAAAGTTAATATTTGCAACAGCTAAAACAGCAGAATGCCAGTGTGCAAGAGCAATAATACCCAGTGGAATTCATTAAATTAATAAAAATCAAATAAACATAACTTTTATCAATAAATCTAATTTAGATGGAGATATAATTAAATTGAAAATATGGGCTTTTTAAGTACCTGAGGCTTCAAAAACAAGAGAAAGGACTGAACAGAACTGCGTGCAGATAGAGTAGGACGTAAGAAAACTGAGAGTGACAAATTTACTGGCTGGCAAAAATGAGCACAGTGGTAAAGACCTTCCTGACCCAGCCCTCTTGCAGTTTCTGGGTGTAAATAAAATATAATAAAATGATATTTTTTGCAATGGTATCTCATTTGTAGGTAGTAAATGGTGAAAATCTCACTGTCCCAGTGGAAACAGAATCAGCAACAAACAGCACATCCAGTTCTGAACTAGAAATTGCTATAAAAGAATCTAAGATTGGTCTAATCATAAAATCTCAAAATCATCTCTGTGCTATGGAATCAGAAGAAATGACAGCATGTCTGCTGCTGCGTAAAGGAAACTTCCATTCTACCTACATAATTACTTTTAAGAGGAATTTTTTTAAATTATTTCTCACAGTGCTAAAAGTGGCTTTCCCAGCTGAAAAGTACTTTCAGCTGAGATGGTGCAACAGCTCAAGTGAAATTTAAGTAATGAGTCAGTTGCTGTACTTTGCCTCCTAAAGTGGAATAAAAGATCATTCTGGACGTAAGAATATTTGTTTGAATAGAACTTTATATTTGTTATTTTACACAGAGAACATTTCTGATTTTTCTGACACTTTTTTTTTAATAGAAGGGAGCAATGCATTAAAAGAACAATGTTTGTTCTTAAAGTACATTTCACGGCTGCAAATGAACCCCCATTAACTAACTTTGAGAAGCACAAGGGATTTAGACAGTACGCTCCATCTCATCTGAAAATCAGTGCCCCTTAGTGAAGATACTGGAATTGCCTGCCTAGGTGATCCTATTCTGCTGCAATGTCAAATGGATTCGCTCGAGTTATAATTGAAGTTCTTCTGAATAGAAGGATTTTATCTTTGTTAGAAACATATTTCACCACCAAAGTTACCATTTTTCATATTTTGCTTCTTCTGAAATGATCTGATCTTTTCACATATAAAGAATTGTCCCACATTCATTGTTCCCAAAACAAATTACCTTGGGGAAATATTTTTATATATCTTAATTAGCTGACCTACATTATAGGAACCAGAACATAGTTGTTAACGGAGAGGCAAATTAATAAAACCACCTACAGAGAGGAATAATATGTACAGAGGACTGAAAGTTGAGGAGGAGTTGTTTCTCATCTCAGCTGTGCATCTGCACTGAAATGATGGGCTCTGTACACAAAGCTGAGCTCGCTTTAGGCAATGTGGATGCAGCAGACTGGTCCTTACCAGCCAAAATAACGTGTCAAGTAGCTGAGCAATATTTGTCAGCTACCCATATTTGTGAACTACCCATCAGGCCCACCTTGAGATTTTGGTCTTTTAATTGTGTAGCTGCACAATTTCTATTTGATGACAAAGACACTGTGATATCTCAACATGGAGTAGTCAACTAGCTAAAAGCAAGCGAATGATTTATAGATCAAATTTGCTACCAATGGATCGGCTAAGTGGCGTTAGTATCAGGCCATATTTCAGTAGATTGTATTAGGTTGCTTGTAGATTGTTATCCATACAAACTACTTGACACACGCTTGTAAAACATCTACATGTAACGGAGCCTTTGCAGGTGAACAGGCTGCGCACATGCTGTGGAGACTTCCACGGAATTTCTTAGCATTGTTTGCTTAAGATTATGAGTATTTACATACAGGCCACAGAATTACCTTAATTACTGAAATTTCAGTATTCTTCCTTGGAAATATTGTCCAATCAAAAGCAAACCTTCTGACTTCTTAGAGACAGGCAGATCTAGTACAACTGGATCCTTCATTTACTACAGCAAAATATATTGCATAAAGGTCTTAAAGTGAGGACAGGGGAAAATAAATTATTTGTTACTACACTTGCCTAAGAATGGATGTGATTTGCTGAACTGCACTCATTATGGGCACTCAAGTTTAGCAGACAATAAAGGAGGCTCACTGCTTTTTTAAATATAAAAATACAAAATATATAGACATATGTATGAATTAAATTAAGGTTAGTAGTAGACTCGTGTTGAGATTTACCTTGTGACTTGTTTCCAGCTAGTACGGGCTAGAACATACAGTCACAGATTACATTGAAAAGATAAGACCTCCAAAATAAAGCACTCTGGATTTTGCATGTCCTGTCATTGAGGGACATTCACACGGCCCCTGTGTCCTGGAAACCATCTCCTTCCTGGATGCTTTTTTCTTAAAAGTTTGAAATAAAGCAAGTAAAAGATCTCTAGATATACTATGGTTTCTGAC
Organism: Pampusana beccarii; assembly: GCA_013399365.1. Classification (NCBI taxonomy): domain Eukaryota; kingdom Metazoa; phylum Chordata; class Aves; order Columbiformes; family Columbidae; genus Pampusana; species Pampusana beccarii. The sequence continues at coordinate 226,841 of VWYH01009127.1, forward strand.
TTTTGCAAAAACTATTTAACAGACTTTTTCTGCGCTCAACCTGACTTTCAAGACACAAACTACTTTCAGTATAAGATGCAGTATATTTTTTCCATTCCTTTGTAGGCACAATATAATGATACCCAAATACCAGTTGACCTCATTGAGCAAGAAATCTGATAAAGGCTGACAGTGCTGTGGATTTTCCCACACGGAGTGGTGAAGCACGGTATTTGAAAAAGGGCTTTTTAATTAAAGTAAAAAGTTACAGTGGTAAAACCCCAAAACTTTCGAACAAACAAGAGAAAAAAAAAAACACAAACCCAAAAGTAGGTTAAAGGAAGCTTAATGGGAACCATTTATTCTGAGAATTCATGTTGACTACTAGAGCTCAGGCTTTAAGTAAACCTAAAAGATGCCACAGCCTCTCTCCAAAATTCTGAGTAATCTCAGGTGGGTATCCTTGCTGGGCTGCTGGGACAAGCAAGGGTTTAGGCACACGTGAGTTTGCTCCATACAAATTCCTACACATCCCTAATCTTTTATTCCAGAGCACCTCTGCCAGGTTGTGCGACTTACATCTCTCACACCTATGGTACTCGCTCATCCCCATCCTGGCCCTGCAAGGACATTTTGGGCTGTGCAGAGCCATTTTGGGTTGGGACAGAGAAGCTGAACACAAAACTATTGTTCATCTCTTGCAAATGGCAACACAAATACTATCCCAAAGGGCCACTGCTGGAGGAAGAGAAGAGTTCCGGTGGTTTTGATTCTCATAGCAGATCTGCCTTTGACAGCTTTGTTTTGCAAGATTTTCAAAGGCCATTCGAGTAGAACAAGGAATTAGTTTTATTGTTAAAATTAATAGATTTGATTTTACAGACAGCCCTGAGTTTATGTTGGAGAGGGCAGAGCAGAGACATGCATATTGCATTTGGAAGGGAGGGAGTGGATTTGATAAAGATAAAATTCCTAGCCCCTGTGTGGGTTTGTATTTCAGTCTGAGATGCGACCTCAAGGAAACTCCAACCTGCAAAATCCACTTCTCCTTGTAACAGGATACAGGGTTGTGCCAGACTTAAAATCTATGGTCCTCCTGCCTGAGCTTTGGTAGATCTCTTGCATATATCCTGCTTTTAAATGTCTTTGAGAACTGGTATTCTGTGAAGCCTGGGGGTGTTACATGACAACAGGAATGGAAGAGAGAAAGAAAATCCTGATAAGCTCAAATGGATTTTACGGGAGCAGCTGGAACACATACTCTGCTTTAATTTCTTCTCGTCACATTCACATCAGTAAACTGTGAACTGCCACAGCTGAGGAGCAAACACCAGTGTGTATGTGTCACGGTTTCTCCACAGCTGTAATCCGGGGCGGAGGGGCAGGCAAGGACCATTCCACCTGCAGGTACCACACTCAGCAGTGACTGGGAATCACAGCTCTCAGCAGCATCCCTCTGCATTTCCTAAGCTGGACTTTGGACAACCCTCTCTACCACACCTCTGGAAGGCAGCTTGCAGAATTTCATTATAAACTTCAAGAAAAAGAGAGAGACACTGTCTGTTGGAAGATATTCCAAACTTAGAAAGCAGCTCTAGAGAACTGCAGGATAGATTCCAGCTGAAGAATGTGTTCAAAGGGCCGCTTTACTGAAAACTCCCACAATTACAGATTGCAAGAAACTGGGAGGATATTACCCGGTATTTGGGTAACAGTATTACCCCTGTTTCTTACTTTTTTCCCTGAGGACCTGCTAATGGCTGATGTCCAAGATAATACAACGAGACAGACAGATTTCTGGGTTCACCCAGGACTGCCATCCTCTGTCTTTTTCCCTGAGAGAACAGGGAGCTTGGTTTATCAACCTCAGTGGCTGTTACGAGTCTTACGCAAGCCTTGCCTACATGGTGAATGTCTCGTTTGCCACTTCAGTGTTTGTAGTTAGAATTGGGGCTGGACGCAGTTGCAAAGGTGACTGGAAGAGGTGACAGCACGCTGCACCGGGCAGAGCTGTTACAGAGGCTGGAGCTCTTGATGTCCTCTACCCACATAGTAAATCCGGCCTGAGGGTGCTAGTGGAGGAGCCAGCACAGACAAATGGAACCTGTACATTTTTACCGAGAATAGCACGCTCACTGCCACGTTATCTAGCTCTAATTCAGGTCAGATGCCATAAAGGCAAGATTGTCCATGCTAGTTTGTCCAACGTGGCTATTAACCAGAGAACAACATTTGAAGACAGGTTTGCAAAAACTAGAAATGCAAATAAAGCATCAGTGCCTTCAAACTACAGGCTGCAGAGAAAGATCAGCAACAGTGTATTGAACGATCTGGAACTTTGTGGAGTCTGCAGAGGATCTGTTTGACAGACAAGTGATACCATATAGAACAGAATTTCTGTTTAGACCCATATGAGGGAAGAAAGTTCATGCTGGCTGAAAAAATATAAGTGAATTTTCAGAAGTAAATACAGTATTCTAAACAGCAATATGTCACAAACCTTCCAAAGCTGGTTATTATATTCCTAGTTAATGAGCAGCTTGTTAAATGCAGGAAGTGAAGTCAGCGGTGATTTACTGAACAGTGCAATTGGTAAATCACTGCTCCATTGCATCACCAGCTACACCGGAGTGACTGATCTCCCATCTCCTATGTCCTGTTTGCAACTCTCCTGCAAACTATGCAATTATTTATATCAGCCCAGTGTGGGTGCAAGTCGCTGACATCCAGATTAGGCAACATGACCTGCTCTTTGTGCTGCTGTAAATGACAATGTGGCATGCTCAGCACTCCTTCATGAGCTAATTCACGTACAGGAGCTGCATGGTTTTAACTTCAGATCAGTTTAAAACCAGATGTCATTGGAACTGGTGTGAACGTGTACAGGGAAGACAGGTATGCTTCGGCAGTTCTGTATGGAGACTTTTACACCCTGAGAGGCCTGATGGCTTTTAGTTTGTTTCAGTGGTTTCTTAGCCTGGAGACTGTCACTTTTCCATCCTTTGAAGAGAAAGTGGCACCACCTGGGTTGAGGTGATATAAAATCATACCAGGGCTCTCCTTCTCTTTCCCCATCCGTCAGCTTGGCAGTCATAACGGGGCTGAGTAACATCCTTCTCTCCTTGGCTTGTGCCTATGCTGCCTGGGGTTTCCAGGTGTCCTTCATGCACATACAGGAGGGCTAAGGACTGTCAACCCCCTGTGTCAGAGCAAAGCGACGTTTTTATGGAGAGGTGATATAGCTACAGTTCAGGGAGAAACAAACAGAGGAGCCTTCAGGCCTACTTGTGCTTCTCCAGACAAGGCATATCTGGTCTCAGACCAACACAAAGCAGCCTCTATTTGCACATACTCTATAAACACTGAGATGGATCAGGTGGTGGGAGAGACAGAGTTTCAGTAAAGTCCTCGATAGGCACAGCAAGTAGCCACATATGGATGATGCGGATTGCTACCCATTGACTGTGTGCTTACTGAAGTTTCCAATGCTTTTTCAGGTGGAGCACACACATTCCTGCGACACAGGGCAAGCCAGAAGACACCTCTGATCCTAATCTCCCCATGTGCCTAAACCAAACCAACTATCCAGTATGTGCATGTGGCCAACTGCATTCCAGGAGCCCGCCCAGAGCCAGCAGGCAGCAGAACAACTGCACAGAAAACAAGTTGAGAAATTCCTGGAATTTCTGAAGAGTATCAAAATAATCTTAGTATCCAATAGCAAATAGGTATGAGAGATAATAGCAGAAGTGACTCCTTATTCCTCTTGGATACTTAAGTGCAAATTTTGCAAGAAAGCATGTAAATATTAAGAGTGTTTATTATTCACAATCTGCCTCCCAGATTCTTTGGGTGCAAGGACTTCAGGAAGCTTCCCAGAACACACAGTAAATCACTGTATTGTAACAATATGATTTTTTTTTGTCCTATTCATAATAATTTTCCCAGTTCACAAAACTATTTGGATCTATAGTAGGAAGATGTCTCCTCTTGCTATTCTATGCACTATCAGCAGCACGATCTCCCCACTTGGCAGCATACACTTTACTTCAAAGATCTTCCCAACCCTTTAGGCTGTAATCAGAGTTGTAAGTGCTGGAGCCAATCTGCCCAACATGGAAGCTTCTCTGAAAACAAAGATTTTGTAAAGGTTGAAAGAGATGATGGCAAACAAGAAATGGCTAGTGGCTTCTTGAAATTCCTCCTGCTAACTGCTCTTTCATTAAGTTCCATGAAAGAAAACAGTTCTCTCTGCCTAACAATAAAGTCAAAAAGTTTCTCTATTGAAGTGTAGACTCCAAGTTCTTCCCCTCTGCTAGCTGAAAGTTTTCATGAGTCTGGAAATTAGACTGCAAAGTCACTCTCAGGATCCTACTGTAACGCTTATGTCTCAATCTCTCACTAAAATCATCTTATCTCATTTGTAACAGAAGTCTATATTATATTATATCATAGTGTGAAATTTGTTACATCTTACATTTGCACACTATAGGGGAACCTTTGCAATGGCTCTTACTTCTGCCATTTAAAAGGGGAAATTCATTCCCTCTTTTGGTGTTGTCCAATCTGGAAAACAGAAGGCTTCAGCGTGACCTTATTATGCCCTTTCAAATTATAAAGGGGGCTAAAAGAAAGAGACATTTACCAAGGCCTGTAGTGAGAGGACAAGGGGCAATGGTTTTAAACTGAAAAAGGGTAGATTTAGGTCGGACATAAGGAAGAAATTTTTCATGATGAGGGTGGTGAAACACTGGAACAGGTTGCCCAGAGAAACTGTGGATGTCCCATCATTGCGAGTGTGAGGCTTTAAGCAACCCGACCTAGCGAAAGACATCCCTGCCCAGGGAGGGAGAGGGGTTGTAGACTAGATAATCTTTGGGTCCATTCCACCCCAAACCATTCTATGATTCACCTCTGCCTGCTGTAGAAGCTGTGCATCTTTGGCCAATAGCTAATCAAATCAGGGATCTTAGCGTCTTTCCTGCCATACGCAGCTCTGATGATTACAACAAGCACTTGGGCACCAAAGCTTTTAGCTGCACTCCCTGAGCTACTAGTATTTTTGACACCAGTCCACACCTAAATTTAGCAATTCCCAGACCCAATGTCAGTGCAACTTCATTGTTGCTGATTTAGAATAGGGCTCTGGCACGACATTCTCATTCTGAAAATAGCTTCTAATTCTTCACCTAGGGCAGAAGCGCTATCCTGTTCTACCCACCCAACCTGATGATTCAGTGATATACTAAATTATTCTCATGATCAGAGTGATGCATAGACTGATTTATGAAGCTCCCCAGTCCTTGTTAGATCAGTAACACTGAGGGTAGGCCTGACCCAGATATTAAGATACACTACATTTAAAGGACTCCTAAATTTAAATCACATCCAAATCTGAAGTTGGAACCTGTCGTTTAAGGGTACAAACACCTTCAGGCACAGACCTACAAGTTGCGCTCTCCAGGATGTGAGTTTGCAAAGTGACACCTGTCTGCTGGTGTACAGAAGAAGTGATGCCAGATGCTCCACTGATGTCCTCATCATGTAAAGCAAACTTAATGTGCATGTTCAGAGGATGAACAATGAGTTTGGACAGCATACATGCTTGAAGACTATTTTGCATTTATACAGAAGTGCTCCATGCACACATGATAGGTAGGCCCATCCCATGTTCTTAAACTTGACTCTCATTTAAGTCACATAAATGATACATCAAACTCCATACGCTAGACCTGGTCATTCATGAGGTAATTCTATCTGAATATAAGCTCTAGAAGAGCTTATGGTCTCATGAGAATTTAATTCAGAAAGCAGAGATTATGCTGCTTACATGACACGCCACATCTGAATACAAACCCACCACTGTCTTGCAATTTTCCACCTTATTATTTGGTAGTAAAAGACATTAAATGAAAATCAGACACAAGCGGCACTACTGTAACTCCTGCCACTGCACACCTATTGCTTCAATATGTTGCTGTGCTTACAGGTGATCACCGTAAAGGCCACCTTGACGACCCCTTGATAGCACCAGCACCATGTGCAAGATCTGGGGGTTCATCTCATGAAAAGAGTTAAGCTGTGGTCAGAAAGTCCAGGAACGGATGTCATATTTTTGTGTTTTCAATGGGAAGCACTAACATTGACTAACAAGGTCTCCCAGCCCTTGTTGCAAGGTGGACTAGAAAAATGATGGGTGAATCGAATCCAGAGCAAATCAACCAGAAAATATTCTGGATTGACAGGAAATCCAATTTCACATCTGATGTGGATCAATATCAACTATTTGGATGCAGTTTCTTCATGAGTTTATCCACTCCATAACTGCGAAGGAAAAAATATGCACCTTTGCAGGCTCCCAGTCACTCCATCCTGCCCCCTCCCTTGCATTTGACAGTAATTGTACACCAGCATGGACACTCAGACAAACTGGTGAGCAAGATGAGTTGGCTCAACTCAAAATCAACCTCAAAAAAGAAAAACAAGTCATACTAGCTGCACAGTTGCAGCTGTACAAGGGATACAAATGGACTACATGGCGTGGGTGTGGAGAGAGAAAGAGGAAGAAAGGACAGCAGCAGAGCCCTAAATGGGCCTAGAGCGATTGTGAAACAGTCATCAGAATAGACCTATGAATCAGTTTTATTTTCATAAAACACTACCACAGAACATCTGACCATATCAGCTCCCCATAATAATGCTTGAACACAAAGTGCAAAATATCACAGTAATGATTGGTGCAGATAAGATACTAAGGACTGTAGTACTAAGGACTCCATGAACTTTGGTCAGTTTGCCACAATAACACCCATGCAGGCTGCCTTCAGCCACTTGTGTAATTGAACTAGAAAGGGTGCCCTCCTTGTGACTTTACCAAAAATGCCCAACTATTTCATACTTCTAGTCTAAGCTCAGAGTCATGTGATTATGAAAGGCCACCAGATTTCTCATACAAGAAAGACCTGATGGATACACAGAAAGATTCGAAAACGCAAACCAAAGGCTTTCAGTTAGAATATAACGTAACAAGAGAGTTACAAAGGCCACCTGATAATAAAGGCAATGAGAGTCCAAAGTTACAGTTTTTGAAAGGAGGATGCTGGTTTGGTTTATCAACCAGAACTGTGGCTTTTCAGTTTAAAAATCCTCTTTATATCAATTAAATACCTCCTCTCGTGAATCTTAGGCCCAGGCTCTGCATACTGGGTTGCACTGGACAACATACCGGTGAGGGCATGCAGATACTGTTCGATCACGCTAGTCCACCCTGTTGGAATGATCTACGGGGTGCAGAAGGCAGCAGCTGGGCCAGAGGCACCCATCACAGCCCTCTGAGAGCACTGCACAGCTTCGACAGGGCTGCACGGACACTCAAAGGCGCAGAAGCATTAAATGACAGATCTCTGATCCCTACCTCCTTGTAAAAATACTTCACTGGTAAGCAGTCTTCGGTATATTTTTTTTTCTTATTTAGAAACAAATGGCTTTAAGAAATACCCTCCTACATTCTTCTTCCACTGGGCAAGAATAGCTAAAAGAACGTCGCTCATATGAAGAGTCGGAAACAATAACAGCAGAGCAGCTTAGCACAAATCCACAGGAACTGCAATTCATTCTACAAAAATGTATCATCTAGGTATTTCTCCCTGTTCTGTTGAATCTTATCAACTCATTATTTATGCTGAAATAGGGCCTGAAGTCTCCAGCCAGAGGTGCGGCCAAGTGTGCCAGATGACTGCGCATCAAGAGATCAGCCTGGCTAAAATCCCATTCCTGCCAGTGTTCGGCTGTACCCTCCTGCACCAGTTTGGACAACGCCCTCAGACACATGGTATGAATTTTGGGGTTGTCCTGTGCAGGGACAGGAGCTGGACTCAATCCTTGTGGGTCCCTTCCACCTCAGGGCACTTGATGGTTCTATGATGGGTCCTTACAGCACTTCGCTGTCTCCGCACCTCTGAAGACCGGAGCCCGTGTGCGCTGTGGCAGCGCACGGCAGTGTGTGATTAACACACGGGGTGGATGTTTCTGGAGAAAAACGTGTGACATGCCCTTTAGAAAAGCAGACTTGATAGCGCTGTTTCCTTTTTTGTTGGTTTAGACATGCAACCTGCTTGTATCTCTGTCTTTGGCAGAGGCCGAAGTGGACAAGATACAGCTGGGATGGGGTGTAAAGATTTAATTTATAAATAAGGGTGATGTTCTAAAAAAACTGCCCCCCCTTGCAACATTACTGCGGAAAAGGAAGTGGTAGAGTTTTACTTCTAAATAAGATTTTATCTCAGCAGAGGATCTGACCCTAACAGGATTTTGGTTTTGGAAAAAAAAAAAGAAAGAAAAAGAAAAAAAGTCCATTTTTTTATTACTGGAAAATAGAGTCCCTGAAGTGACACAGATAGAAACTCTCCCACTGTAATTTCAAGTCAGATGAAGTCCGTTTACTTCACTGACAAAGATCCCTTTTTTAAATTGAGGAAAATTCAGGTCAACCAAAAAGGGCAATTAGTGAGCACAAATGAAAGGTTGTTGATCCTTTGAGCAGAAGCCACTTTTCAGGAGAAAAGTGGACATAACCGTAAGAGAAACTCAGTCACACCAAACTAAGTCTATTTGTAGAGTTGAATAGAAGCAGTCATGTTTGCTCAATAATTTAAAAGACCTCTGACTTTCCTTTCTATGGACCTAGTTCTTAGAATCTTGTAATTATGTCCAAATGGTGCTTCCCCATACACACACTTTAAATTTTAAAGTTATCTCCTGATTTTGAAAATGTGACTCCTTGAAGCTGTATTTTCTAGAAACTGCATTATCAAGACACAGATAACACAGAAATCTTTTGACTTTAATTTTTAAATGTCTTTGGAACACCTGACTTTGGAAAGCTCAGAGCTGAGGCTTTTTCATGCTCATTTTTGGCAAGATGATCTTCTACGCATTAAAAATATTAAGTTAAAATGGCACTTCATATTTGGTTTAAGCATAAGTGAATCATGGTTGGTTGGTTGGTTGGTTGGTTTTACAGTTAGTTGTGGAAGGAAGAATCCAGTTGCTATTTCTTTTCCTCTCTGGTTTACCAGTTTCAACTGAAAATTAAAACAGGAAAAACTGATGTCACCAGCCAAGAAATTGGTACTCTAGAGTTTCTAAAGTATCTACAGTTGAGAATTTCTCATTGTGAAAGTGACCATTTTATCAACGATAAAATGCTTGAATGGGATGACACCTAAAAGTAAGAAAGAAGTATAAACTTATTAAAAAAATATTTGTGAACTAGAGAAGGAATCAGCAATTTTGGTAAGAAAAAAGAATGATGCTTTGTTTGTAAGGTTATTTCTACTGTTATTTGAACACTGCTTAGATAACATGCCAAATTTACACAACGATCTACAATCTTCTCACACTAGGGTGAACTGCCAGCTCTAAAGAATTGTATTTTGTCTTACTGCAGAATCACATGAAGAGAAATCTGTGAAGGCAGCTCTGAAGTGCTTAGTCATGTAAGACATACAACAGGAGAAAGAAGAGATCAAGTGAAAAACTCTTCAGGCCTTGAAGTTTCCCCAAACAAAACCCGTATTCCAAAGCAACACATCCTTCCCTGGGACTGTCAGCTGCTCAGTTTTTACCACTGCTCTGCTTTTGCTGAATGCCCCAGATTTTTCTCTCTTATGTGTAAAAAGAAAACAACTCCTCATGTCCTGAAGATGTTGTCAGATTTATGGTTGTAAAACGACAGACACTAACTGCCATGACAGGCAACAGTTATATTTCTATGAAGTCAATGATGAGGTCAGGTATGATTCAGATCAATCACAGTCATGTGAAAGAATGGAAGATACACAATGGGCTTGTGTTTGGTATTTATGTTCAGTGAGAAATCTCAGATTTGCAATACATCACTCCAGGCACAGCCTGAACAGTGGTTTCTCAACTTAATCTGAATGAGCTTTTTTTAACCTAGTTTTTCTTTTCACTAAAGAAGTCTTGCAAAAGTGTATTTAAAGAAGGCACATTCATAGTGCTTGCCTCGGTTTGTTTTTAAAATATTTCCATCCTGGTCTGCCAACCATGGAGACTGACTCATTGATATACTTCAATTAATCAGTCGTTCCCCTCGAGATGATCAAAGTCAGTCACCTAGTTTTGTGGGTAAGGTAGAAAACAAAAAAGCTGTAAAACCCACTCTTCCATCCTTCCCTGATGATTTTTAAGAAGCAAGTAAAACAAACAAGTTACATTGTGACCTACAAACTAACTACCCCACAGTAAGATGTCATTTAGCACCACAGCGGCAATTAGCTAAACTTTTATCCTGTCCCCTAAGATATTTTTAAAAGACAGGTAACTTTGAACTTCTAAGAAACATTACTTATAGCACTTCGACTGTCATAGCAAGACGCTGTTTCCCCACATCGCACAGGCAGCCTCACCCTCAGAGAAGGGGGAAAAAAAAAAGCAAGCATCAATCTGGCACACCGGGAGTACGGACAATCCCAAAGGCGCCCAGCGCCGCGGGTGACAGGGTGTTTACAAACAGCGGGACATCTGAGCAAAGCACGGCAATCCAGGGCCATGCCCGGAGGGCTCGGCAGAGGGGGAGGAGAGGAGGAGCCCATTGGCTCGGCGGGCCGAGGGATCCCATATGCTGCCGCCGAGCGGGGCGGCCCTGAGCGCGGTCCCGTTCCCCGGCAGGAAGCGGCGGAGCCGGCGGCCGGTGCCTGAGGTACGCGGGGCTGCGCTGGGTGTCGTCCCGTCCCTCTCCTTCCCCCAACCCCGCTTTCTAAGTTCGTCCTCTTGGGAAGAGCAGCTGGGTTGTTCGTGCCTCCTTTACGTGTAAGGCGAGTAGCTGGGTAATTTAAACTAGCTAAAATAATTCTCTTTTCATAAATGCTTCCCCCCCCCCTTCTCTGTCTGGCTTCGGGGGTTGTAAGAGCTGCCCTAGTCAGGGAAGGAGGGTGTCTCACGTCTGGAATTGCTGTTCTGTGCTTTGGGCAAACAAGTTTTCCAACTGCTTTGTTTAAAAGGTTTCTGCTACAGACCGCATCCATTCACTCCGTACGCGATCGCCTTGCTCCAGTCTAAAAGAAGGGTTTTGTCGGAGTTCGGGATTTCAAATTTTTGTGATAAACCAAACCCAAACTTCAGTGCCTTTTTAATGTCTGGTTTGTGGAGCCTTCTAGCAGATTCCCCCCAAATCTCTGGTCATTGTCTGGCAGGCGATTATATATATATATATATTTTTTTTTTTTT
>VWYH01009127.1:238090-368941 GCA_013399365.1 Pampusana beccarii
AAAAAAAGGCGGGGGTGGCGGAATAGAAAATAGAAAAACCTCAGAAACTTTTTGTGGCCCTTTCAGGGTCTTTTTCATCCCCGGAGCCGCAGCCACTCGAGCACTGCAGTGAAATAACCCATTCAAAGCTGTTTCCTCCCGCCCTTGTTCCGGCAGCCCCTCCGGGGATCCTATTTCTATTTCTTTTCTTTTTTTTTTTCCCTACAGGAAAAGTGTATTTTGTTTTGTTTTGTTTTTCCTCAACTTTTCCCACTCAAGAAACTCGCAAATCCTGCTCGGAGTTTCTCCGCTGAGCCCTGGGTTGCAACATGGGGACGCACCCCCGAAAGCGCTGGCGCTGCCATCCCGCCCCGGCCTCGTTAGCGCCCTAATTAGCGCCAGCAGCTCCTCTCCTCTCCCCTCCCCGCTGGAAGCAGACACGGAGCCTGCCGCCCGCTCGGCGGGATCAGCCCTCTCCCAAACCATTTTTGGGGACTCCGTAGGAAAATTCGGCTTGAGAAAACACATTAGGCGAAAGGGGGAGATACTGAACGCTTTCAAAAAGTGCGTTTGCGCTAAGTAAAGCTGCAAAAAAAAAAAATTGTTTAGTTTTGTGGTTTTTGTTTTGTTTTTTCTTCTTCTCGTCTGTTCTGGCCAGGCTGCGCACTCCCAGACTGTAGGCTGGCGGCGGCCGGGCGTGCCCGGCGGGAGGTGTGCGAGGGAAGGGCCGGGCTGAGCGGGGCCGGCGCCCGCCTTTGTTCCCCGGAGCGGCTCCCCCAGCCGCATGGCTCGGTGCTGCTCGCTCTCTTCCTCAATGCTGCCCCTTTCCCCCTTCCCAGGCGGCTCCCGCGGATGCCCCGGGGGCTGGGGAGGGGGAAGGCGGAGTGGTGTGAGCACTAACGATCGCTTTGCGCTAATTTGGGGATTCGCGGGGGTGCGGGAGGTGGCAACAAGCGAGGGCGGCGGGGAGACCTCCAGTTCCGCACCAGTGCGAACTGCCGGGTATTTTCGAGCCTCCTGGGTTTCAAAGGTTTTTGGGGGAGCTGCGATGAGGAGGCAGCTGCCGGAGCTCCGGCTGGAGAACGGGGTGGCGGGGCCCGAGCAAAGGGGTGAGTCGCTTTGGCTCAACCTCGCTATAGGGAGCGTAGGGAACTGCTGAGGTTTTTAGGAGGAGTAGCTTTGTTAACTGTCTCTGAGCAGGATCTTGGAATCTCTCTAGAGATGGGAGACTGGCTTTACTCCAGTGTAAGCAACTAAATTAAGTGCAGGGCAACGATTTTTAAAAAGCCTGTAATTCTATTCTGGCTACAAAAAGCAGTGGAGAACTCGGTACACGCTGCTTCCTTGTGCTGCAGCATCCTCAGCTGGTGACTGCCAAGGCAGTTGAAACTACTAGTGCAGCTGTTGAAATCGGTTTTGTATAGTGCCATCTTATTCTCACATCTCGTCCTCGCATTTCTCTTAGTTGAAAAGTGAGAAAGATGCGGCTAGCAAAAGGATAGATTTGTTTTAAAAATGGGAAAATAGTTGTCCTCTAAGAGAGGATAAATGCCAGCTTTTTGTTTGTTTGTTTTTCCCCTTGTTGAGCGTGGCAGATGTTAAATCACTATTGATAACAACAGCCATGGATGGAATATTCTAGCTATATTGTAGAAGGCTGGATTGTCACGCAGAGCTGGGTGTTTCTTTCGTACATGAAAGTTACTGGTTGTTCTGCACAGCGCAGCACTAGTTTTATAAAAGCCCACCGTCTGTTGTATACAGAAATGTGGTATCTTGGTGAAAATGTTTTTCAGTGGTAAGGTTTTGAGGGTTGTTTTTTTTTTTCTGCTTGTAAATGCAATAGCAGTACCTGCTTACTAGTTCTCTTCCATTGAGTGAATCAAAACTGCATCACTTTCTGCTTCCTCTAATGTCCTAAATTATTGAGAGCCAAACTGGTTGCTCATGCTGCCCAAAGCAGTAGTTGAGACAGTCTCTCTGACATCTGGCCAAACTGGAGTAGTGAGTACCAAAGCTAGGAGTGGTACTTCCCCTGCAGATTAGGGAGAAGCATGTGGAAAACCCTGCAAGTCATCGCTTATCGTTTGAGATGCCAGTGGCTCATGTGTTTGGTGTTATTCTGCACCTACAGTGTTATGGCATCTAAGATGTACCAAGTGTTGCCTCATCTGCCATGGTTCTCAGTCTATGTCTGAAGGATTCTCTAGGTAATCCTGTAACTTGAAGATGTTGCTTACTAAAAGTGCAGAAGTACTGAGGGGCTTTTGTTGTTGGGAAAGCTTACTGTGGTTTTGCTGTTATTGCAGTAGGTCTGCTGGGCTTTGGAACTGGTGGAAAGTGGTGGAGGGTACCAGAAAGTGATGGGTTGGCGTTGCATTACTAGCTGTTCCTTCCATGTGGCTTGTGGAGTTCAGTAAAGTACCTTCCTCAGCTTCCTAGGATGTGCATGTCTCGAATGAGGCTATCTCATTATTCAGCAGACCTCATTAATAACTAATCTTTTAAGGTCTAGTGGAAAGAAGCATGGTCCAACTCTGTCAGGTTGCCCAGAAGTGACAGCAGGATTTTTTGCCAATACAAGAGACGTTGCATATATACAATCTTTACAACGTCTGGGAAATTGTGGTCCATATCCTTGAACTGAGGTCTATGCCTTTCTAAGTCTCAAAAGAGGGAAATAAGAGTCGTGGACACTTGAGAGGTTGCCCCTGTTTCATAAGTTTTGCAAATAGGATGTTTCCCCTTGGCAGCAAAGGGGGGAGAATGCTATGGAAGGATCTTTGAAAGATGGCCCTTGACTTAAATTCCACTGTCAATTGGAAAACCATCACAATGTATGGAAATGGGCTGATGAAACAACTCCTAGACTTTGGAATTGTAACTTTTTAGAATGAACCTGCACCAGTCCGGAAGTTTATCTGGTGCTTAGATGGCTGCATAGTGTGATTGTCAACTTAGATGGAATTGTGGCTTGCAGATGCTGCTGCTACATGCCCAAGTAACTCAGAAAATGGAACATCCCAATACTGCTTAAACAACCTATGGATAGATGACCTTGGAAGAAGGGAATGTTATTGTAAGAGAAAGCAATTCCATTTGAAGGACTGTTGAAGAGGGACATACGTCTACATATTGCTAAGATTAGACTGTAGGAGTTCCTGCCTTGTGGCACAGAGAGAGGTTGCTTCCTGTAAACCAGTTTCATGAGGCCAAGCTTGAGTGTCTGGTGCCATCTCCAGCTTGCTGGATGTAGTCTTAAACTTGAATAAAAAGTGTGTGGTCACTCAAAGCTCCCAGGAATTCTGCCATGTTCTGAAGGTACGCTGTCACTTTTCAAGCGCAACAACTCAACCTCACCAACTCAGGTGCAGCAACTTTGAAATAAAGAAGTCCTTTTTCTCAATATAGATAATTTTGTTGCAGGTGCTTTGGGACATATCAGCCAGGGAAGGGATTTTTAGCTAGCCCTCTGCATTTACAGCTGAGGAAACTTGCTTCAAATGAAACTTATTGTTGGGCCAGTAAGTTGCTCTCTGCTCACATTTCTTCTGCTGCATCCTGCAGCTTTTAAGTTTCTTCCAGTTTCACATCTGCTAAGACCTTTGCAGATTGACTTAAACAGGCCTTTCATCTTAGGGCAGGAAACTCAGCTTTTCTTGTTCTTTAAACCACTACTCATCATATACCACCACAGTCCGCCCCCGCGCCCCAGCCCTTGGTTAGTTGTGTTTTTCCATGGAACATGAAACAGACGGAGGATGGATGGATCTTCTTCTACTTGACTTGGTTAACTAAAGGAAGGCTACCACTTCGCACTGTATACTGGTGTGTGTAATCCTTGTGTTTTATTATTAAGACTAGACAACGTGCTCTTGCAGCTCTTCTTTGTAACTTTCCTGACTTTCCAATAAAATATTTACTCACTATATTTTTAGTAGGAAAATCTAATACTGGGTAATAGAGGTGGCAAAAGTACCATACTCACGACTAATTATTTTCTGAGTTTCTGGCTGCTTTGCCTGCAAGGCCTGCATGAAGTGCTGTGGCAAATACAAGTACTGAGTTTCTATTGCATTGTTCTCAAAGCTCAGCTTTTTACAGTGATCAGGCTTTTTAAACGGATGTCTTTGTTTTTCATTCTGCCTTAAGTCATCTCTGTCTTGTAAGCTTCTGCTCCCATCTTTGTAGCTTCCTTCTAGAGTCTACAGACTGGTGGTTTGGTGTTTTGTGGTCTGTCTCCCAATGAATTCCTTTTGTAATTTCTGCTTTGTTTCACTAAACTCTCACAGCAGTTCTTATTCTGGTGCTGGGTGCTGTGTATATGCCAGTGCTGTATGTAGTTCAGTTACATTCTTGGCCTTGATTAGTCTTCCACAGAAGTGTGTGTGTATATATACACACCTATATACAACAGATACTTATTTTTATATATATCAAAATATTATTTTGACTGGCTCTTGATGTTATTAAATAGTGTGACCTACTGTCCATTTCTCCTGAGCAGAGACAAGTATTTCTGGTTAAATGCAAATGCACAAGTTCCTTCATTTAATTTACAAAGACTGTAGTCTTAAAGAAATCTCACTGCTTATTAAACATGTTGGGAGTGATTTGCAGCTCCTTTGTTTGACTTTTCTTATCTGATTGAAGCTAGGCCTGAGGAATTCTTCGTTTAGTCCTCTGTTCTGTGGCTTGTTATGGCCAGTGACTTTTTAGCAGCTCTCAGCATGGGTACCTCAAGTGTGGTAAGCTAGAAGCTGCGGGATGCTGTTCTTGAGTTGCTTCATCTCTGCTGTCTTGTCATATTTCTCCTAAGTGCATTTAGGGGGTGTTGGTTCTTTTTGCTTTTCTGCCATGAGCGTGTGCTGTTCCTGCTCCCCGTATTTCATAAAAACAAAATGCGGATGAGTGTCTCCTGTTCAATCCCTGGCCTTGTTGCATTGCAGAAAAGGCTGTATAAAAGGGCAAAATTCTCCTTGGTTCCCACAGGAGCAGGAGATTTTAATTAATGGAATTCATCCCACCCAGTTGCAGGCAGGCTTAAACAAAGCCTGAACCGCTGCTTTTCCAGTCAATCTGCAGCTCCTCTGTATATGCTGAGGTAGTTCTTGATCCATTTATCATAAAATCTGAGATGTTTGTGCCTCTTTGGCTTGCTTGAAACAAACATGGAAACCCCCAACATGTATGTAGGAGCCTTCTGTATGGAGTCTGTTTTTAAACTTACAAAGAATCAACAGCTTCTGATGTGAAATATTTGACTGTCCTGAAAATTTAAACTGTGAGAACTACATTAAAGCATTTAAACTTATGCAGTTGCATAAAATAATTGAAACAGAAAGCAGCTTAACATTTTAGCGCTGAATGAAAGGAAAAGGTTAGCTAGCCGTATGAATCCAGGTCTCGTGGAGGTACTAGAACAGTGGTGAGGTCTGTCAGCAGCTGTTGTCACAAATGCAGAAAACGTTCTCCCCTTCAGCCCTTTCTGGTGACCAGCTCCTCCAATGCACTTTGCTTCAACAAAACTTTCTTTGCTGTTTTCTTTAACCCTTTCCCCAAACTGACAATCACTCCCCCAGAAGTGGATCTCTTTTGATATGGACAGATAGCTCTTGACCGGAAAGCATGAACCTGACAGGTTTGGATGATGTCTCTTTCTTTGATGGGAGTTTGGCTTTCCTCAGGCTCCGTGTATCTCTTAACATAATGCTTTAGCGTGTTTATTCAGTTTCAACTTTACAGCTGTTTGGGGCTTTGTTATGTGGGTGAAGACTGAATGCTTTACAGTTTGGAACTTGAAACTTAAGAGAAATGGACAGTCTGGTGTGTTAGCTATTTCTAGATAATAGCTAGATATGATATGATATAGATATGATTCACCTAAAGTTAGGGTGACTTTAATTGAATTCAAGGTGGTGTTTATGTAACTTTAATTTTAAATTCATTAAAAATGCAAGTTCTTTAACTTCCGTTGGTGTACCTTGAATGACTAGTACTTCATACTTCTACAGAAAATGTGTATATATAGTATATATATCTAGACTTCACTGTTACACTGCATTTGCATATGTTGAAAGTTTTAGCAAGTTAGGACAGAACTACACCAAATGGTAATTAATCTCTTAAGACAATAACTGGAATACAAATGCTAAACAAGAAACAATGTAGTCAGACTGCTTGCTTGCTTCAAATTGATTAACTTCCTATTAATAAAAGAAGACAACCAACTAGACAAGACTATCCAAGAAGCAGACAGGATCATTAATAACTCTTCCCTCAGCCTCGAGTAGAATACAACATTTCTCTCTTCCAGCCTCCGAGTTGCTGGCAGCCACGTACAGAGTGAACAGGGGAGGGGGAGAATGAACAAGGCATGATTCTGTTTAGGGCCAGGGGAACAGAGTGTGCAACGGCTGTTTGCTCGTAAGTGCTTGTAGATCTGTGGGTGTAAGGAAAGGTGAAGTGGCTTAAGCAATATTTGCTCTTGGTGATCTCAAGAGGAGGGCTTTGAAAGGCTGGGGCAATGGCAGCCCCGCTACATTTTTTGGGAGTGATGAGCCATTAGGGGGTCATCTTGAAGAGGTTCTCTACCTTAAAATGTTTCACTGAGAAGAAAGCTCATCTTTTAAATTTAATCAGATATGCAGATGCTTTCTTGGATATAGTAGAAGTGTGTTTTTCCATGGAACTGCTGCTTTTCTAGGCTGATCCTATAGTTGCTTTAAGAGGACTGTCTTAAATGACTAGGAGACCTTTGTGTTGGGGCGTGCTTTGGCTGAGGTATGTCTCTGTGCATGGTGGATTCAGACTTGCATTAGACCTTGTGCTTGCTGGGTGTGTATACGTGGTGGGGGAAGTGTGGCTTTCAAACTGAAGACCTGGATACTTCCCCAACAACAGAGAGAATTAGTCTGTACTGTCTAGTATCCCTGTGCATAGGACTGGGACCCGATTTGTTCCTTAATTTCTATAATGTGACTAAAGAACTGAAAGACAGGCTGTTCCTGACTACATGACTTGGATCATCCAAGCGGAAGAGTTTTTAACAAAAGTGATGTTGGTTCTTACTGACCAGGTGCCGTTAGGGTGGAAATCAGCACTAGTGTTCTGCAGCCCAGCTTCCTGCAACTCCTGTGTACGTGGTTTGCAGGTAGACAAGTAAACCTGCAGACTTGTCTCCCAGGGCACTACTTGCATGTTTGGGAACAGAAACTGCTGGAGGAAAAGATTTGATGCAGAAAGGGGTGATCGAGGACTTCTAGTCATGCTCAGTTGCGTATAGAGAATAAATGTTGTCTGGATGGTACGTCAGTGTGATGTTTGGCTCAAGTTAAGGAGCTATGCTTAAGACAGAGACAAGTTTATGCAGCTGAGCTGATTTGGGAAGTCTAGATGGGATGATACTCTGCTAGATGGAGTTATGAGTTCACATATATTTGATCTGTGCTAACTTAAATCTGGAAAGGAGAAAACTAGTCTAATAGAACACTAAAAACCCCACCAGTTTCTGTATCCTGTAAGTTAACCAGTATTTGACTTAACTAAAATTCCGACGTGTTTTATCATCATTGGTCTAACTGGAAGAAGAAAAACCCAATGCTTTGGCACAACCCACCCCCCTGCATTCTCATCTACAGATTGAACTTCTCACTTGTCTGTCTTCCTGCCTTAGTGCCCACATGCTAGTGACACATGTAACACCCAAATTTTGATTGTAAACTCTTGCTGCAATATGAGAGATCCATCTGAAGTTTGATGCTGAGTTGGGATCATAGCCTAGAGTATTAGGAAGAGGGATACACTGGAGAGCAGATGAGAGAATATTTACTCTGCAATGAAAAACTTCAAACATGGAATTAGGATAGCAAAGTCTAGCATGGTTTAGAAATGGCTATGGTTACAACAGTGTTAACCTTCTGTTTAAATGAGTCATTCATACACTTTCTAACTCACTGTATTTTTTTCGAAAGTATTCTTACTAGGCAAAAGAAGAAGTTTCAAAGTGAGGCCTAAAGGCAGCTTAAACTAGTTTTCTTGCAATTAGTTGTGTCAGTCTTAAATTTGACATTCTTCTGTTAGTTTGGCAGCTAGCATGGAAAAAGTCTGCTTCAGACAGCTTTTCAGCTTGATCTTCTAGTATAGCCTGTAGACAGGAACAGAAGCCACCTCAGGTTTGTGGGGAAAATAGGCAGGAAATAACATCTCTAGCTGCAAATAAGTATTTGAATGGGCTTACTTAAAAACAGGCAGCAGAAAAACTTACTGATTAGGTGGGGCTGTGATGTAGCTCTTCGACTGTATAACTTCATAATGACTTTTTTCAAATGTGGACTTCTGTGGATATTTGAAGTAGCTCTCTAAGGATCTCCTTTCCCACAGTGGTCACTCTACAAACTATCAAGTTTGCATAATAAACTATGTCAGCTCCACTTTCATCCCAGAATATATACTAAATGCAAAATACAGAATTGTAACCAGTCGCTACACTCAAATGACGGTGATGCTTGTTTGTGGTAGTACTGAAAGGTTAAATAACAAACCCTTTTAGGAAGGGTAGGATTGCTGCAGCGTGGAAAAAGCTTGCCATATTTGCAGCTGGGGGAGACCACATGCAGCTGTGAATCTTAAACGTACTGGAAAGGAAGGCAGCTACAGGAACTGTGTATGGGTGCTTGGTTCTCCCAGTGCCTCCAATCTCAGAGTGGATCTAAAAGCTTCCAAGCCACAAGTAAGAAAATGCACACCAAGATGTAAAACACCTTAATTACAGTCAGAAAAATGACTGTCAAGCATGGTTTTATCTCTGTTCCATGATGTTTCCTCTTGCTAGGGGAACACACTGGTGTTTTGTTTCTTTCTTTTCTCAGAATTTCAACAATCAGTTGGCAGTGAACAGCTCCTGTGGTGACTCAACCCCTTCTGTAAGGGAAGGAGAGCATGACTAAGGCCAGAGCATGGGTGTTGCAGATGGGCTATAAAAAGTTCCGACAGTGAATGAGACTCTGGTTTTGCATTGGCACCTCCAATACAAGTCTCCAGGCTTTTTTTTTTTTTTTTNTTTTTTTTTTTTGGAGGGAGATGGGGGTTAGGTATAGGCCTCCTTGAATTCCATCAGTATTGCTCATCTATAATTGCATTTTAAAGTTTTACTTAAGAAGGATTCTGAAGAACTTCTGTCTGTTAAAGGCTGATCTAATTCCCCTGAACTAGATCAAGGAAAGGACAGACCAGACTCTTCTAGCCTTCAGTCAGTTGACTTTTAGGGCTTGTTTGTTCTTCAGGGAAAAGCTTAAGTTTTCTTTCCAGTATCCCTGACTTCCAGGAGGGGGGGGTGCTAGGGAGCAGAAAATTTAATCTATGTGCATCTCTTGTGCCTTGTTATCTGCTCCATAGTTAAAGCTGTTTCCATGGTGACTTCTAGTGGGTTTTTGTTGTATGTGTGGTGTGGGTTAGGTTTTTTGTGTGTGTGTTGGGGGGGGGGGGGTTTGCCCCTTTTTTTTCTGGGGGCTTTTATTCTTCCCAAGTGACAATAACTGTCATGTAGGTTAGTTTCACTGCTAGTCTTCACTGATCTCTATCGCTTCGTATTTGTGGTGGTGACTGTTGTCTGCTTTTACCACATGACACGGGCAATTGCAGACTGTTGCCAAAAACATGTTATCCAAGTGTAATCTAAAAAAAAATACATATATATATATATATTGGGTGACTAGGATTCCTGTGTTTACCAAGGTAAACTTTGCTTTGAGTAGTTTGCCTCGTGCTCCCTTTCAGAAAAGTCAGGTGCTTTTAAGCTGTCTCATGATGGTAGTGGGCAACTGGCCACCTAGGCTGAGCTAACTGGCCAACTTCAAGCAGAATACAGATTTTTGGAAAAGAGCACAAAGAAGTATCTAGGCCAGAGAGGAAAACCAGAACTTATCCTCACTATCAGGAAGCAGTGGGTACCTTCAGACCCACTCCTCCAAAAGGAGCTATGAAATGTCTGGGTTTCTGTAACCCTCTAGCTTGTCTGCATCTCTGTGCTTCATCTGAAACAAGAGTAAGCTTTGCAATAGTGTTCTTCTATAAAGCTGCTGAGTTTATAATTCTGAGGTGCATTGTCTAACTTCACCTTTCAAAAATAAAAAGGGTTTGAACTGATACTGTAAAAACTGCTGATGGCTTTTATTCACCAGACTGCCCATACAGCTTTTCTGTGATGCACTACAATCTGCAAGCTGCAACTGCACCAATGCACAGTTTCCATTTTGAGCAGCCAGTCCTCTTCCTGTGGTAGATAAACACACCACAGAATTGCTCCAAGTTTTCTTATCTCTTGGTAGTCTGTTGCGTTCTCCCTGTGCTGTCTAGTTGCGAGACCTCAAATGGGTAAAACAATATCTCGGAACACTTGTGTTGCACGTAACTTCTAACGTAATAGTGATAGCTTGTGTTCTCTTGCTTCAGGGGTTATGTTTCTGTGGAAGAAGCACTTAGTTTGTGGGGTGCCATTCCTTAAGGTGCTAGTCCTGCATTTCTTGCTTGACAGAGTACCCACTCACTTCTTGGGTTTTTTTGGGATGACTAAGTACCTGCTACTTCAGGCTGTTCTTGTTTGTTAGATAGGAGAGAACTCTGGCTACAAGAACTGAATTTTACAAACTGGAAGGCAAGAAGGCTAGACTTGAGTGGCTTTTTGTGCTTTGGATTCTTCATTAAAACCCCAGCTGGTCGCAGAGACTGGTCCTGCCTGGCTGCAGAACCTGCCTCTAAACTGCAGCTTGGGCTACAAACGATCTCCATCTGCACCGTTGGCTAAAAAGTGAACGTCCTGATCTGATACGTGGGATGTTTGGCAAGGGGTGCCACTGGAGCGCGGTGGCACTAGCGGCACGTTTCGGCCAAGCTTGGACTCGCTGTGGAAGTCACAGCTGCTTCCCCTCAACCGGCCTGACCGTGGGGTTGGAGCAGGAAAGCACTGCTCTGGTGCAGGGAAGATGCTGGATGAGGCTGTTGCAGTGCTGCGGGGCAGGAAGGACCCATACAGGCAAGGGACGTGGAGGTGACGCCTTCCCTCAGGGCGGAGGTGACGGCCCTGTGAGGAGCGGGAAGCGGGGACTGCACTGAGACGCGGGTCCCCCAGCCTGCGCCCCTGCCTAACCTGCACCCCAGGCCTTTGGCCAGGTGGGATCAAGGACTGCCTGCTTCTGTTCCTTCCCAGCTGGCTCCAGGCCCTTCTGGAGAGAGTCTGGTGAGGGGAGGACAGCAGCACAGCGGCCCGGCAGCAGCTGTGAGGGAGGTGAGGCCTGTGGGGCAGCTCTGGCCCTTGTGGTCCCACACCCGGGAGCAGTTGTGGGTCTTTGGGTGTCCTGTTAAACTCGGTAGCGTGTGACTTCCCTCCTAGCTTAAAAGAGTTTAACACAAAATGTTACCATCCCTTGTTTAACAGGAGTGGATTTTTCTGAGAAAGTTTCTTGTGTCAGAACTGAAGCCTCTGTGTCAGGTTCCCCTTCATGCTCCTTCGAGCTTGTTCTAGGCCACTGACAACATCTAACTTGCCATTTTTTTGGGGGGGTGTAGGTGGGTTGTGATGGGGAGTGCCTGAGTAGTCAACTCATTTTCATCACCGAACCTAAAACCGAGTGTGTTAATAACAGCTCACTAAAACTTTTCTCCTCTCCCCCTGCCCCTTACAATTGGTAGGTATTCATCTTCATGAAGGAAAGGAACGCCTGAGAAGACCCGGTTTAGAACTGTAGCGGTCACTTCAAGATGCCTCAAAGGGAAAATACTCATCTGCAAGTCTCATCTTCCAAAACGGTCTGCATTCTCTCAACCAAAGAAAAACGTTTTTTGAGAAAGATGACTTGTGAAATCTGTGAACAAAGCTGGCTTTACAAGGATAGCGAATGAAAGACAACATGCCTTACAATGAACGCTTAGCTTGAAGGGGCGACACTGTGCTCCTAAACTGAAACCCAGGCACTGTAAAAACACGGACCCTGAACAGGAGTAAAGGTTATAGAAACTGCATCAGAATGTTTATCAGTCCCAGAAGAGTCAAAAAATGGCATTTTTTGCAGATATTTGCCACTTGCTTCATACTGTGCCTCATGATTTTTTGGGGACCATTTGATAATCACATTGTGAGCCATATGAAGTCCTATTCATACAGATACCTCATAAATAGCTACCATTTTGTGAATGACAGCCTGTCTATCAACAGGGATAACTTGGAGAGAGTATCAAGCTACCAGTACTTGATCAACCACAGAGAGAAATGTCAGCAGCAAGATGTCCTTCTCCTGTTGTTTGTGAAGAGTTCTCCTGAAAACCGTCATCGGAGGGATGCAATTAGACAAACTTGGGGTAATGAGAAGTATGTTCGTTCTAAACTTAATGCCAACATCAAAACTCTTTTTGCTTTAGGACGACCAACAGATCATCTGCGGCAAACACAGCTGCAAAGAGAACTTCAGCTGGAAGACCAGAAATACAACGATTTGATTCAGCAAGACTTCTTGGATACTTTTCACAATCTTACTCTTAAATTGCTTTTGCAGTTCAGCTGGGTCAATGCCTACTGTCCTCATTCCAGGTTCATTATGTCTGCAGATGATGATATATTTATCCATATGCCAAACCTTGTTGCTTATCTCCAAAGTCTAGCACAAATGGGTGTTCAAGATCTCTGGATTGGTCGTGTCCATCGTGGATCTCCTCCCGTAAGAGACAAGAGTAGCAAATACTATGTTCCATATGAAATGTACCAGTGGCCCTCTTACCCTGACTACACAGCAGGAGCTGCATATGTAATATCAAGTGATGTAGCAGCTAAAGTATATGAGGCTTCATTGACTCTCAATACGAGTCTTTATATAGATGATGTTTTCATGGGTCTCTGTGCCAATAAAATGGGAATTGTACCACAATATCATGTATTTTTTTCTGGGGAAGGAAAGGCTCCATATCATCCCTGCATTTATAACAAAATGATGACATCTCATGGACATGTAGATGATCTTCACCAGCTCTGGAAGCAGGCTACAGATCCCACAGTTAAAAAGTTTTCTTCAGGGGTTTGGGGTAGAATATACTGCAGACTAGTCAATATTGTGCTTCTCTGTAAACTATACTATGAGGACACATATCCCTGTTCAGCTGCATTTTCTTAATACTTGAATATCTGCGTTGGAGATCCACTGAGCCAAGACAGAGCAACAACTTTTTAGCTGTTTATTCAAAATACATGTAAACATAGAAAGAGGTAAAACTTAAATGTGAATATTTGGGGGTGGGGGGAATGATGATCCCAATTTCTGTTCAGAAGCTCCTGTTGGAATAACTTTCCTATTGTACTGCAACTTTTTACATTGTCACCTGTTTTGGTGTTTTGTTTGTGTGTTTTTTTGTTTTGTTTTTCTTTACACTCTTTTAAGGGATGCAAGTCTAGATTAAATGTTCTGTTATGGACTTGACTTCTAGACTTTGAAATGCTTGGTGGAAATGCATGTTACTTTGAACTTGTTAGTAAGTATTAAGGTATTTTTTTTTAAAGCTATGTGAACTAAGGCACATGGTAAAAAAAAAATCTGCTATATCAAAATGGAGTAGACCTTTCAAAAGACAAGGAACAGAGAACTTGATGAATAAGACTATTGCAGTAGTTTAAGGCAATGTAAATTGGTTACAAGTGTTGACCGTTTCTCAGTGCTTCATAGAAAGTAAGTCTGGACCTGCACACTTGACAAACAGTGAGTGCCAGAAGTGAAGACCTGCTACAATCTTTTTCTCGAAGCTCCCTAAACCTTTGAAATAGCGGAACAGTGTTTGAGTGCCCTCTGACTTGGTTGTTTTAAATAACAAAGGAGTTCTTGTTACATCAGGCCTGAACTTGAAAGGAGAAGAATAGAATATTACTCATGTAGCTGCGTTTGCTAATCTCTCTCTGCCTTCTGAAAACTGAAGCAGTGTGTTTAAACAGTCCAATCTTTAAGAAGCAAGTAAGCTTAATGAGTTTTCTTTTAACGATACTTCTGCTTTCCAGTATTCATAGTTCTAAAGGTGAAAAGCAAGCAGAAGTCCCTGAGAGTGTTACTTATAGCTAATTTGAAGACTTAAAAAAAAAACCCCAACAAACAAACAAAATTTCATGCTTGTACTAACAAGAGGGTATTTTCTGCACAAAGCCTGACTCCATGGTGAAGGGATAGGGAGATGGTGATCGACAGAAACTCAGTATGCAAATCAAAATCACTGAAATATTTCTCCTGAAGTCTTTGGCACAAGATTGTCTTTAAAATTTCAGGGTAGTTTGTGTCCACAAAACCTTGTATCTTGGATATCTTTCAATGTTAATATCACCTGCAAGAGGAAGAAGACACCTGTGCACTGTAAATCAGGATAGAATTGAGTGATGCTCAACCTCCAGCCATTATGAGTTGTACTGTGGTGCCATATGAGTATCTCAGAGAACAAAAGTTCTAGGTTGTCTGTGTTTTCTAGTACTGCTCGCTAACAGTGTTTTCACAGATCCTCAGGACAGATATTCTAGTTGCTAATTGCCAAACCTGTGGTGGCTCTTCCGAGAGCGGACACACAGCCTCACAAAGTACAGTCAGATATTATTTGTCAGCTGGTTTGATGCTGAAACAAGTTCTAGCATGGATGGTGTCAAAAAACTACTTCTGAAACTTGACTTGATTCAAGCTTTATCAGTAGAGCAATAACAATGCAAAAGCTCACAAATTATTGAGCATCTCTTGGAAATGTGCTAATTACAGGGGCAATACCTCTTGCTTTCTAAGACTGGCGTTTTTCTTCTGCCTGAAGTTTCTCACTGTGTGGAGCAGTGAGGTACTTGATGTGTATCTTTTGACTTTACTGTAGAACAGCTATACAGGACTTAGCAGTTTTAAGCTAAAAGTAGTAAAGTTTTGTTTAAGTAATTGCAGCTGCTCTTGGAGCTGTGCTGCAGGAGTTGATGGTTTGGATGGCTAATGGGATGTGTCAGCACAGCCAGTATCCAGGAGTGAGCTTGCTGGTTCTGTAAGCTGCCATTTCAGGTGGATGGTAGGTACCTACTGGAATTAAGTGAAATCTCTAAGTTTCTATAATTTGTTTTCCAGAGGGAATAGAATAAGTATTCTTACTGGACCCAAATGTTGGATATATAAAGAGCCCACGAATAAATCATTTCTCAGTGCCAGTGTGAGTGAAGAAGGTAACAGCTATACTTCAGAAGGAACAAATCCAGTTCCTGTTCTTACCTAAACAGATTGATTACAGTACTGAGGATGTGTGTTTTTTGAAAGAAAAAAAAAAAAAACAAAACAGAAGACAGCTCTAGGTCTATAACACATGTTGGCTTATAGAGAAATAACTGCACATGTAGAGAAAAGTAGTGTTCTGTACCAAAAGAAAGCTGCTCCATCAGATCTCTGACCTGTTGTGAGCCATTTAAATCAAGAAGCTGCACAGCAAAACTGCGCTACTAGAAAAAGCCACCCTGTTCACTGTAGGGAAAGAGGGTCTTCATAAGCAGTTTGCAACCAAAATGTACTGGTAAGACTACAATTTTTCCAGCATCATTATATGTTGGAATTGTTTTCACTTATTCAAGCAAATGTAAAATACGTTTTAAGTAGCTTAAACTTCTATGGGGTAGTGACCTAGCTAACATCTAAAACATTGCTTAAATGCAGTTTGTCATTATCTGAAAGTCACTTTTGACCATTGAAGTACTTTAACAGCTGGTTTGAGTTTTGTTTAGATTGTTTCTTAATCTTTAAAGGGAGCTGATCTTTGTTAGTGTGCATTTTCTTTTGCTGCAGTGAAAAGAAGTTGCTTATTGAATAAAAAGGAAAGCATGAAGGCGCTCCTTTTGAAAATGGAGAGGCTAGAAAACTTCTTATTTTCTGGTTCTGAACACTGACTTAAGATTTGTACACGTTTATCTGGAACCCTGTTTAACAATGGTCTCGGTGCTCCAATGCAGGGCTGTCAGGTTTTACTTCTGCAAGTAAAATTGTATCAGCCTGAATGGTCACTCCTCCTCATTAAGAGTTTGATGTTGTTGCACAGCATATTTAATGCTAAAATTGTTTTTACCTGTTTGTTTGGTTTGCATCGGTTTCCCTTTGATATTACTGATTTTTATACAAATTATTCAATATTTATTCCTAAACTTTGCTCTATACCACAAGAAGACAATTGTTTTGTAAAACTTGTTTTGAATAAACAGACTTATTTCTTTTAAAAAAAAAACCAAAACAACACAACAAAGGTGGTAAATATCTCTTGTTGCTTTCTTTGTAACTGGCGGGCTCAGCTCCGATGCTTTTAATTGCTATTCTGAGTCCCCTCTTAAGGACTTCAAACTGCTCTCCCCCTCCCCTGCTTCCTTTCTGTCCTACTTTGAACCAAACCTTTTGTGGAACAAAAAGCAGCATTGGTGTTCCCAAGAAGGGAGACGGTTCAAAAATGTGTTTACCAAACTTCTGGGTCTAAAGTTGTTTGAATCTGCCAAATATTAGAAGCTTAACCTGCTCTTAATATTAACTTACAAATGTGTATGTTCTCTTTAGGCAATCATTCCCCAAGAGACGTGTATCTATCTAAATAAGTTCTGTTTCAGATCACACTTTGCACCTTTTGAAAACCAGCTGATGGAGACCAGTTATAGCATAAGTATAAATTATCTAAATCATACTGAAAAAGGGAACAAAGGAAATGAAGTCAGTGAGGACTGTG
This sequence comes from Pampusana beccarii, assembly GCA_013399365.1. Taxonomy (NCBI): domain Eukaryota; kingdom Metazoa; phylum Chordata; class Aves; order Columbiformes; family Columbidae; genus Pampusana; species Pampusana beccarii. Next base: position 254,807 of record VWYH01009127.1, read on the forward strand.
GGGTTTGGCTTGTTGCAGGGTGGGTATTGTTGTGTGGTGGGTTGTTTTTTGGTTTTAGTTGCTCACTTTGGCCTAAAGAAATGCAGCTCAACTAAATTAAACTGGGCTTGCTTGGTACTTTTTGGTAAACTAAATGACTTACGTATTTGGTGTTTTAGAGTACATCATTAATAATATCTTTCTCAAGACTTTGCAGAAAGGGAGAAAAGGTAAGTGCATTTACAAAACCAGAAGCTTCTCAGAGGTATATAATCAAATATAAATATCCTGAACACAATGCGATGACCGTTAACACTGCTTTTTTTCTAAATATGTGCAAGGCTTATTCTAGTGACTTATTTTCTCGTGTCATGTAACTAATGCTTCTAAGAAAAAAAATTGCAAAGAAAACCCCAACCCCCAACTCAAAGCAAAAGACAAATCTTGCTTGCTTGCTTTCCAGCTGATAGACTCTGTATACATGCATGGCTATAAGCATTTCAGTGACTTGATTATCTCTAATTATTTATTAATCTTAGAGAACTTCGAAGAAGTTGTAGAGACTGTACTGTAAATGCAGTTATTTGCATTCTAGAACAAAAACGTGTGCAGCCTTACCTCCTCCTTGTGGACAAGTTCTCATCGCTTTCACTCATCACCAAGACTCTGCTAGATCCTCCTTGACTAGCTTCGTGCATCACTTCAATCTGAATAAAAAAGACACATTACAAGTGAAAATATTAATTGCTGATGCTTTTATTTAAAGAACTTTACTCTTTAAAATAGTAAAAACCCAATCTTAGTCTAGAAATCACTGGACAAGGTAAAATAATTGGATTCTAGATGAGCAGGTAGTAAATCAAGAATACCTCCTCTGTATTTTTCTGCTTCCATGCTCAGTAGTGGCCTAAGGAGCATTCCTGGCTCCAGGAAGTTTCTTGTGTTCTTCCACTACAGCAGGTGAATTACTTCCTTATACAGATAATTAGAGGTGTAGCAGCCTGTTCCTTAGACTCTGAAATACATCTTTTGCTTCCTGCCTGAACCCAACCTGAAGACTTCACCTTTTCGGAGTTCTTTGCACAGTGCCGTATGGAGAAGTCCAGGGCATGTGTCCTGTGCAAAGGCTGGCCCCAAGTTGAAATGGACTGGGGATTTTTACACAATATTTTGATAAACATTAACCTACTTCTTTGTCCAGCCTTGCAGAGTTGGATCATTTCAAGTGTGCTCTGGGCCAGTTTTAAGCAGGCTTTTCCTCCTTTTGCCTGCAGCTTTAAAAGTGGGACTTCGGCTTACTCAAAGGCACTCTTTTCAAATTCAGTAAAACAACTCAGCTGCTGAGTTTGCAGTCAATCCAATCCAATATCTAAACTCCAGTGAAGTCTTTAAGTTCCTGAGCACTTTCATTTTTAAGGGCTGATTCTGGGGGGAAAAAAAAAAAGCAGTGGCCTGTCTTGTATTCTATATCGCTAAATTATTTAGCTGGTTGGTGATGATGGTGGAATCCATTCATCAGCTATCCTCGCCCAAACTATTATCAGAACAGACAAAATACAAAAATTTTATAGCAACAATGGAAGGGAAGGAGGGAGGGCATAATTTGCACTGTAGTCTTGGAAAGTAGATTTAAGAATGAATGTGTGTTTTTGTAAAGCCTGTAGCATGTTGTTGTGTATATCTGTGGGACGAATGCAACTGGTTACCTGCATTACTGATGAGAATACATCTCTCCCATACTACCCAACTTCTTTTCTTGTGTTACGTATATCGATACAGATTAGTTGTATTATTTCCCTCAATACAGTTGGGGCCCTCTCTTATTTTTTTCTTTCTCAAAACATACCTTAAATTGCATGGTTTATCATTCTAGCAGTATGCTGACCTAAAGAACTAATAATATGCATCTTAAGGCAGGGAAGATGCAAGAAAATTATGACAAAGGGATGTTATTATTTAAAATGTTGTGAGTGGCACTCTCTGTGTTTTGTTTTATGTCATGGTAAATTTGTAGGTGAAGGGGATGGTGGCAAAGTTCCAAAACATTTGTACACAGACCATTCAGAATACAACTTCAGTGGTACTCTTCCTGTTTCATTCACAGGTATATTGACATGGTTTAAACCCAAACATTTTCAATAAGACAAATGAGGCATTCCTTGAATTTGATAGGAAAAATGAAGTCTGGTCTCTGAAAGAGGCTGCTTCAGCTAGTTTGGGCAAATGAAAAGTTTCAGGATGCAGCTGCGCTTCATCTGGGTTAAAAGAATTGCAGATGAATGAAGTTTCTGGATCCTTCTGTTTCCAGTCTTAAAATACGCAAGGAGGGCCAAAGAGCTGCCTTGAGAGCTCATAATCGCAGAGGGTCTCCACAGCTCAAACAAGACTCTGCTGTAAGGGCAGGGCTCTGAAATGCTGTAGGGCTTGGGAACGGGGAGGAAAGGATAAGGGTGTCCAAACAGTCCTGAACAGAATCTTGCTGCACGAACAATAATGCAACAAATATCATAGAGACAAAAAAGCAAAATACGTTTTCCTGAAGGTTATTTGCTCATGCAGCAACAGGTAACAGTGGAGTTTTTCTTTGGTTGGTTTATTTTTAAGTATTAAAATGTCTAGTCTTTCCTCCTTTGCGTAGAAGCTAACCTTAAAAAAAATTTTAATGAGGAAAAATACGTAACTTTGAAATTGTGTTATGATCAGAATTTTACAGAGGGGGTGGAATAAGATTCCAGTTTTAGAAACAAAATAGTTCATATCCTATAAGGAAGGATGGGCACTTTGGGTGCACTTTAATGTCCTGCAATGTGACATTCCCTCCATGTTTCCCCTTTCATCCTCTGCAGGTGGTTTCTACTTTAGTGTAACTTGGTTTTCCATTTACTTGAGTATAAATCTTTTTTAACACTGTCATCTGAGTAACTTCCCAACTGCATCATGAAGTGTACAAACAAAACGCTTACCAGAGAATTACCTTGTAAATGTTCAATTTTTAAATTCCAAGTACAAATATATAAATCTGCTTTCATATTGTTCTGAGTTCTCTCACAATGTGGGATGTCCCCAAAACATGCTGAAGCCTACCTTAATTCCACCTTTAGTCTTCTTAATGTTTTTCTTTTTTGATAACTCTACGTCAGAAATGGACTTTGGAGGGCAGGAAATTTCCGTGGACCTCCTGTTGGTAGCTGAAGGAGTCAAAAAGAAAGTAACATTAGAAAATGGGTGCTGAGAGTTGAAATCCTACTTCCTAATGAAAGCGATGAGCAAAGACCCTGTCATGCCAGCAGTAACCAAGACCTGGCTTAGGGAAGGGAGCTGTGGCTGGAGCGGTGAAGGACCAGCTGGCGCACGGGATGGGTGACGGTGTTTGGTGCTCAACTCTAGGCTTTGGCTTGGTTTCTGGCTTGGTTTGGGTTCTTCCCTGGGCATCACCTTTAGGGTAGCACAGGTGAATGTCAGCCCACTGTATCAACAGCTGGGCCATTGTCACTTGCATAGTTTTTCAGCTCAGGTGGTGGTACCTGTGTGGGATCCCAAATAAAGGAAATTTTGGTTCTGGTAATGGTTTGCTTGTGTCAGATTATAAAGGATTGTTCCCTGATAGGTTTCAGCACGTGAACAAATCTCAAAGGAGTAATCATACAGGTGTTCAACAAGTCGCTGTGACCGTATATGTAATGACAGTGAATCCAATGAAATTATTTCAGAATATACTCTGTCATATCAGGTTTCTTGGTCCTTGCAGGCTCTGTAAACCACAGCTGACAGCTAGTTGTCTAATACTACTAGAAAATAACGTATAACAACATAACCACTTATCCTGAGACTGCTGTCCAAAGCAAGGGTTTAGAATGAGCTCTGAGAAGGGGGAATCATATATTTAGCTTGAGTAGAAAATAACCTGTTACAGTTTGTATCTTTGTTTTAAATTGGTAATGAGTTCACAGTGCACGTTATATAAATACAAGGCAAACAAGGCTCTCCTTAGTTGCTGAATTGATACAGGCAGCCAGCATTTCATGGTAAAAACGAATATGAATACCAGGTGAAATGATGGAAGAGTCTGGGTCAGGCAACAAAGAACAAAATTGTTGTGATTCTGAGATTAAGTCCCTTTTGGTTTTATGCTGGGAAAGCTTTCAAATTAAACAAGAATTTTTCAAAAAATAAAAGGTGGTGTTTTCAAATGCATCTGGTAATATTCGGTTTAAGATGCTTTCCCAAATTTAATGTTTTGCAGCGTTGAGAGTCTTGGTGGTCACTTTGTTCTTCTGTGGGTGAAACTGAGAATTGCAATAAAAAAAGATGCAGACATCTTTGAATGAAGACATAGGATCAAAAGATTTACATAGGAGAGGACTGAAGACGACCTTTTTTTTTTTTAAACACATTAACAAATTTTCAAATGTCTTTGTCATTAAATTCTTCTTTGAATGTAGTTTTAAAAAAGAAAAAAGCATAGAAAGGCACAAATTATATGCAGTTAAAAAGACAATGTATCAGTTTCATAGACAATAATAACAGAATCTAACATTTCTTCCACCCTCTTATCTTTTCAACTGCCTGATCATGCAACTGGGAAGCGAATTAATTAAAGCAGCTTCTCTCCAGCTCTTTCCTAAATTGTCCTGGTTTTATCCAATGCCAAATGCACAAAGACTTGGCAATGCCCACTTCATGCCTATTACTTCCTCACAGTTACTTCATATTAGAAAGTTTCTCAACAGAACAGCAAAGTGAGGCAGCCACCAGCAGCTATAATCCACCAGCAGAAGATTCTTATGGTTCCCAGGACTGAGCTGAAATGCAAATGTTGACTCTCTTTGGTTCTTCCATCACTCTCTTTCAGAATGTACAGCAGGGGATTTGTTTTGATTTTAAGCACTACTTTCAACAGATGCCTTTTTCCCATCCCAAAGAAAGCTTTCCATAAAGTAGTGTTTGTTCTCTCAAAGGTATTGTTATTTCACCCAAATAAATGGTGTACTCATATTTTGAAACCAAGGGGTGAGAGGAGGGGAAGCAAAATGCAACAAATAGAAGCTATTTGTCCATGTTGTCAAAGTGCTTCCTGCCTTTCTAATCTGCAGGGAGGATGATTTGTACCATTGGCAAAATGAGAATACCAACCTTCATCAACTATTCGATAAATTTTCAAACAAGCATTTAATGTTTTTCCCCATGAGTCCTTGAGTAAATTGGTTACAAGCATCAGCAAATTCACTCTTTTCTATACTAATGCATCCTGAAGATTCTATACAGCCTTAAATTTTCATCTGTTGATGATGAGAAACAGGCTGTGATCATGCCTATTGCACCGAATAGTGTTCTCTCCTGGAGCTTCTCCCAACTATATGCTATTTATACCTAGAAAAATCAGCATTAAGAAAAAAAAAAAATCTAAGATTTTATCACAAAAATCCTGATTCAATTAAAGAAAACAAATATATTGTTTCATATTCTTCCCCACACACCAGGCAGTCCTGAATACCTCGGAAATGCTGCCAATGTCCACTTACCCTATCTAAATCTGAGTTCAATGCATTCGATTGCTCTGCAAAGCTAATGCCCAAGTTTTATTTATATGGGATGTGTTACTAAAAGAAATAGAAACCAAGGAAATAACTTTGGGAAACATGAGAACTTTGCTGAAGAACAGCATAGTCAGCAATACCAAGTTCTTTGACCTATTCGTTAATCAGAAAACTTTCTAGCTTGAAGGGATGGTTGCTTCTGGTATGAAAATCACGGCTGAAACCAGCCATCAGAAAACATGGAAATCAGTTACGACTTCGATGTCTGGATCACAGCTCACAAGCCCAGGCAGCTGCAGGTGATCCAGGAAAGAGCGCTGGGCAGTGTAAATGAAAGATGATGCATCCACAGTGATGGATCACTGATCCAGCAAATTGCTCTGTTTACTGGCTTAGTCTTGGCTTTATGAATATGACGTTTCAGAAAGATGGAGGCAGATAGAAGATAAGGAAACAGTCCAGTCCAACTGCTTACATTTCAAGGGAGAATTTGATTCAGATTGAAACAGTGAACTTTCCCCTACCAATTGACCCAGAAATGAATCGAAAAGAGGAAACCACCTGTTTGCAGTTGTGCTCCAGAGTGTTTCTGAGTTAGTGACTGGCCCATATTCAAAGGCTGCTGCATGTGACTATGTTTAAGTAGTTTCTGGAGTCATTTAGAAAGAAACAGCCCAAATACCTACCAATTATTATTGCACTAATTACTGTGGAACTGGAAATATTTTATAAGGGAAATTCTTGCATAAAATTCGCTACAGGTGGCCGTTTCAAGGTCATTGCTGTGCTGCTGAGGAAGCTGGAAGTTACAGTGTTTGCCTACTGAAAGAACAAAGGAAAACTACAGCTATCTATAGATAATCTAAGGTCTGCATGGTTTCAAGGTTGTTTTCATCCTATTGTTTCACAGTACTCCCCTGGATAAAGAGTAATGAAGATTTCATTTTGAACTCATTACCATTTTTAATTGCTTGATGCTGCTGTTAAAGCCAATATTGTTAAAGGGCGTTGTATGCAGAGGTAAACTTATTGCACAGATCTATACAATACAGTAAAGCAGGGTTTGGCTCCATCACTTGCATTCAGCTGGGCCACCACTGTGCTTCTCCCATGGGGCTTTAGTAGTGCTTACTAATTTCTTATTAAGAAGTTGCATAATAAATATGGAATTGCTGTTTTATTACCTAGCCTAGAGCAAGCGGTAATGTGGGCTGTACTGTCCCTAAAGCTGCTAGGAAAGGGCATAGACTCATGTGCTCAATGTTTCCTTGCAGTCTCTCTGCCACTCCAGGACTGAACCGTACTCAGTGAGGACAACTGGCAGTGCTGCTTGGGAGGAAGGGCTGTGGTTTCACCCATTTGCCCACCCCGCTCCTGCACGGCAGGGTACAGGCACCATCTCTCCGGAGTTCATCTCTCAGGGGGGGCTACATTGCAACAAGAGGCACGAACAGAGCTGTGCGCAGCTCCCAGGTGCTCAGACACAGCCAGATTAGTGCATCTGGGCAACTGGCCTCAAGTTTGCTCCTGCTAGAGTAAATGTAACTCATGGGCTAGCAAGAGAGACGACTCTGTAGTCAAGGGCTATGTCACACACCCAGCACTTGCAAGACGTTCAAAGTCCCCCCAGTAAGTATCATATCGTGCTTTACGTTCAGCTCGTGTGAATTTCCCAACCACATGCTTCCCCATCTGCTCTGTGGGAAGAGTTTGTGGATTTTCGCTAACCACCTACAGCAGAATCAAAGCCCTTTGGCAAGAACAGGCATGGGAATGACTAGCCAGCTAAACTGCTTATTGGGGCTTGCAGCTTATGCTGTCCCACAGGAACATGACTTTGAAGGTAATTAATTACTTAATAGTGGTTTTGAATGCTGATGATGACAAACCAGCATGCTTAGGCAGCTAAAGAAATACCAGAGCATCTAAGTTTTATCAATCAATGATTTACTACAGAAAGTCTTTTCCATCCTTAGGCAACATAATCTACACTTTTTCGCTCTAGCAAAATTGCTATCAAACCCCATGAGAATCTGCCCATATAAGCAGCATAGAATGAGGCCCCAGTATATGGAATATTATTCTGCAAGGAGACACACTACTTGGTTTCCTCAGACTTGCCCAAGTGTGATAGCAGCCCTACAGCTGCAAAATTGAAAGCATCTTTTCCTTTTCTCTACTTCATTTAGAGAAATATCTTGAACTATAGAAACCGGTGGTTTCTCAAAACCATTAATGAAAATCAAATGCTTCATCTTTTCTGTGTCATCTAATCGCTCTGCAGCCTCACTTTTCCTGCACACATCCCCAGACTCTTGCAAGACATTCTTTTATCCTCTATCCAGATGTTATTAGTTAGTGGGTGTTACACATTAGTGACTATGAGGAATGCTGGAACGGATCCAATGAGCAGTTGTACACATTTAACTGAGATGGAACCAGTTTCAATTTTATTATTTAAAGAACTGAAAAGGCTCCAGCTGTGTTCCCCCATATGAATGTCGTGTTCTAAGTTGGCCTTCTGAGATACTTGTAGGGTGAGTCATGGAGTTTTTGTGTGCAATGTGCTGTTAAATATGTTATTTGCTTAATGAGCTCAGAGAAAATTTGACATCTCTGCTCCTGTATTTCACATCCATGTTGCACACAAAGAAATCCCTGGGTGAATATTTTATAGCATTCAGAAGACAGGAGATGCCAGAAGCAAAGCTACATGTGCAACACTAATTTTGCCTCTTTCCTGCTAAGGCATCTTGGCCCACCCCCCTTGAAGAATCCTTACCTCATTCAGCACGTGGAATCAAAACTGCTTAATTCACTATTCACTGTTTATTCACTATTTTGGTTTATCTGTACTTCTTAGTGGAGGCCCAGAGCCTTACTGTCCATATGCTATTCCAATCCCTCCTCTGAAAATAATTGTCTCTTTTTCTAATAGTAATATTTACAATTCGAGTGCTTCATAAATATTTACTGAGCTGTGTTCACAACACTTCTCAGAGGTTAACAGGCTCTTATCAACCACACTGAGATCTCCAAGTTCCATAGATAAAGATCAAAAGAGAATACACTGCTCTGGGAGAGTAACTTGACATTTTTAGAAGTGAATTTTCAGGTTACTGTGTATAATATGCCACTTCACATGTTCAAGAGCACATGCCCTGCCCAGCAATTCTGATTTCAGTCTTTCACTGTTTCTTTCAGTGTAGATTACATAGTTGCCCAAGTTATTAAAAATAAAACTCCCCAAATTGCACTAAGTTGGATCACATTAACACCCACTTGTTTGTTGGTTTTTTTTAACAGGGTTGAAAGCTTTACACCTATTGCACCAGCTTCTCTTTCCCATGTCAGCAGCAGTAGGTGGTCACGGTTTCAGGGCTGAGTCGAGAACAGTTGAAACCCATCTGAACTGGTACTGTTCCTCCCAACCTCTGACCACACACTCTGTCTCCCTTTTTGTTAGCACTGCTGTACATGGAGCTGGATGATGAGGAGCTGAACTAGCGGAAACAAAAGAAAAAAACCCCACAGTGGCAGTTTTCAGTTCCCTCCTTTGTTCTCCCCAGTTAAGTGGCCATAAGCACTGAGGGGAAGCAGAGTCCCAAGCACGCTGCTGTGCTGGGCAGAGAGGAGACAAGAAGGGGAGGTGGTCACCGCCCTGCAAAAAGGGTTTAAGCTGCTGCAAGATCACACTCTAAGGAAACAGTGCAAGGGATAAGAAACGTATTTCATCTCTGAGTCCCAAAGGTTTTTGCTGACAACTAAGAAAATGAGACTATAGGAGCCAAAATACAGCAAGTTCACACATAATGAACATGTATGAACTGAGTTTGTTTTTTTTTCCAAGTGCTTATAATTCTGCCAAATCTGGACACTTTAGGAAGTGACAAAATTATTTTGTACTGTCACGTTCCAGCTTTCACCACAAAGGTAACTGAAGACAATTTTCCTAGGCTTGTTCACTGGGATGACCAAACCGTTTTTTACTGAAGTTTTCTAAGAAAGTGTCAGGCTGAAGAAGACAGCCTTTGGGGAAGATTCGTGTCAAAGAGTTAGAGTTTGGGAGGATTACAAGCAAATTAAAACAGAGAAATGCTAACTACAGTCATCCCTAATAACTTATCCTTTACAGCTCTCTGGCTTATCCCACTATGCTTGACAGCCCATAGGGAATACCAGCCTGTGTGGTTTGACTTTGTGGACCTATCCCAATTCACTCCAGCTAAGGAGTTCTGTACAGAAACGCGGTCCACAAATATGTAGTAAAAAAACCAAAAATGGTGCCCTCAGAAGTGAACTAGAGCAAGGGAATTTCTCCATCAAGTGCCACTTCTTTCCTCCTGACACATAGAGAGACAAGTTTAGTCATTAGCAGTATTCAAGCAGCTTCCATTGGGCATGAATGGAGTTCTCCTTGAAATAAGGTGTCATATATAGTACTTACATATTTTTAAGGCATTTATTAGAAAAGGCTCAGCAGAGGGTTTTCTGACTTTTCTGGGTTGATCTGTGAATGATATTTAAACAGATTCCCACAGCTAAAATTGGCACCAAGTCCAGCTGGCATAGACTTTAGAGCATCATGGTAATTCCAGTACTAATATTTCAGTGTTGAACAGGCCTGTCCCTGGGAAATTTACAAGTTCATTTGCGAAACCAAAAGCTTCAAGCAAAAATGGGATGAATTTAAAATTTTGCTTCAGAATTTCCAGAGCCACAGAAAAGCATTGGGTGAGGGTAGGTTTATAGCACAGCTCTGAGCTGCCCTTCTGGTTCTTCACTAAGCTAAGATTTTGCCAAGAGTCACCAGAGACCGTAAGGACATGGACACAGGAAAACGTCACAGTCAGTTCCCTGATAGAAATCTGTCGTTTCTGTCAAACACGCTATCAGCTCTACCTGTATGCACCTATGTATGTGTCCATGTAAAATGAAGAGTCTCAGTTACAATAATGGAGTATTTCATGCCTGGGCCTTTTCATCTGTTAAGATTTTTCCATTAGCACCCTGAACTGGATTGAATTTTCCCTACCACTCCTTGTTAGGGAAATGGAGAGTCAGCAGGTAAAAACAAAACACAACAAAATCTATTCTAGAATGAACGTAACTTTTCTTCCTGTCACAGCCGGCCATTGCAATGCTGCCATGGTATTGTTACATCTGCTGCCTGGGGACAAAGGCCTTTCTTTCTGTTCTTCTATTTCTGTTTACTACATTTTATTGCCTTTGCCTGCCTTTGTATTTACACAGCCTAGGAACACGGTATTTTCCTGTTGCCATATTCTATTTTGCAAGCTTTTAGAAATATTCAGATGTATCCTGGGCAACACATAACAGCGAGTTAGAATATCTATTTCAAGAAGGTGCTCTTAGCCTCTTTAATTTTTCCAAGATGGTGCTCAATAAATTCTCCCCATAAATAAATGCTGATTCTGCATTGATCCTGTGAATGTGAAGAAAGGGCACAGAGGAATGTCCTAAAGAGGGTTGCTTCAAGAAGAACAGAATTTCACAGCCCCGTTTTCAAGGCTTAGAATAGGACCCAGTGTCCCCATTTCTATTCTCAGCCACATTTCAGACTCAGACTGTGAAGCCCCTTGGTGAATCACTCAGTTTATTTGGGCTTCAGATTTTTTTTTTTCAGAAAAAAGAGGTTAACATACTTACTGGTACTTCCTAAGTGCCTGAGCGTTCTGAGGTAAAGGGCACTCAGGATATTCAAAGTATAACTCTTTGTAGTGGACAATTGGATGATACCCAAAGGATGACATTATGCATTATATGTAAATATACATCAGTTAAAATAACTGGGTTTGAGCCCCAGGGTAAGCTGTAAATAGCCAGGAACTCCTGTTCCTTTGTACAGAGGTACTCTAGGTCAATCATCTTTAGGCACAAAGAATCTGAATGAGATGCTGTGGTCTACTTATCAATGTCTGAACAGGGCTGGGTCGCACTTTGCATCTCCTCAGAGAACTCAAGTAATGTTTTAAAATAAATTTCATCTACCTGTTATTTGCAACGGGACATCAGAGGCTAATCCTTGTCACACGGTTATCCTGTATGATGTAACACTGAACTGCACGGCAAGGGTCAGAGCAATGGAACATCTCATGATTTTCTGTGTAAGAGCTGACAGTATTGGATTGGCAGCATGAACAAGAATCAAAACTTAAAGCATTGTCATTTATATACTACTGACTATTTTTTAAAGTTAAATTTTGAAAAATCTGCAAATGCCCTAAAATGACAAGAAAGAAGTTCAAGAAAGCCAGACACAGAGACTGCATGCATGAACTGAAATGCAAGACTAGCTTTTAGCCTGAAGATGCAGTTTCACAGTAGGTGAAAGCAACTCTGAAACCGTACTGCTACCAACAAGGACTAACTAGCTCTGACCTGACCTCATAGACTCATTTCTCTGCAACTTCCTTTGCTTCAGCACCAGTGGCCATGTGGTGAACAATGTGATCAGCTTTGAAGTTAGTGCTGCTTTGAGCAGGTGATCAGGCTGTGTCACCTCCAGAGCTCCCCATATTTTTCTAACTCACGCAATGGAAAATTAACTACTACATTTTTGCAGTCAGTTCATTGAGTTTTCAAGGTAAATCACAACTCGTACAGCTGACTGACTGCCAACAGCAGTGCAAGAGGGGAACACATTGCTGGAGGATGTATGGATAGCAGAGCAGAACCTCTTCAAAGGCACTGTGGTCTCAGCTTGCCTTAAGCCGATAATGAAGCTGAAACCTGAGGTATCAACTGCATGTTAAGAACACAGCTGGCATGGTTTTTTGGGGAAAAAAGCGCACAGATGTGAATTGTCATGGTAACTGGAAGAAGATGATCTTCCTTGGCAAGAAAGGATGAGTGTTCGGGAGCAGAGAAGAACAACAGGGACATTTGTGTGACCTCGTGATAGTATGCCTAGAAATCAAAATGGTCAGGCTACTGCCCGTCCTAATCTTCCTGTTTAGAAAGCAAAGTTTATTGTATACTCTTCATACAAATTAGTTTTTTCAAGGCTTTTTGCAAAATGTTCCCCTTTTAAAAAGCCCTATGGTTCCATTGTTTGCTTTCTTATAACCATTTCTGCTGAAAAGGGACAATCTCTTCTTGCTACCAAGTACAGGGCAGCTGCTCTCCAAGATTAGCTTCCCCCATGGTCTTTTTGCAGAAAATAGCTAACTTGGTAAAAAGCACATGCTAACCTCAAATCAGGAACTTTCATTAAATTCCAAACAGAAGCAATGTTCAACTTTTATAGTTTGTAGAGGATGACACTAGCAAGTGAATGAAGTTATGTAGAGGGAGAAAAGCAAAAATTGCACAAATGAGTCAGAGTCGCTAATGAGCCCTTCACCTTTGCAAGAATCTGACTGAAACTTGAGGAATCGTGACCCTTTAAAAGGCAAATATTCACATTACAGTACATGCAATGTAAAAGAGGTTCTCATGCTTACTTTGCATACTTGCAGTGACTAGTCTGCTTTGGGTTTTCAAGAATTAGCAATATAAGAGATACTGACAAACAGTATATAAATGTACACCGTAAATTAGACCTAGGAAGAGAAGCCTGATTTTTTTTTTATTTATTCACCCTTGTTTGTACGTTTGCAGTGAGAGACATTTCACATTCATTTTTAACAGCTGAGCCCGCAAGGCTGACACTGGATATCAAATGCAAGTCTTCGTTCTGATAACAACGATTAAACATGCCCACATGGACTAAACATTGGCATGTATTTGAAAGCAGCTGTGTATGGCCTACCTACTCCTGCTGGTCTGGTAACCTTTGGTGATGCTCGCTTTGGGGAAGATTCAGGATGTGGGGCAACAGGTTGTACTGGCCGGGTCTGTTTGGCTGCCAGCTTCTTCAGACTTACTTGCCTCTTGTCAAACATTTCTTGTACATCTTCTAGTTTTTGTAGAATTCTTTGGGCATTGGCCTAGGCAAAAAAAAGGTAAACAACAGATGGTTGCCAGTGCTGAACTGAGCAAGTTAAGAAAGGAATTGTGTTACCCAGACTCAGACTAGAACTGAAGATCGTACTGTGCCGCAGTTTAATGCGGCCCAGCCCATGCACTTTGCGCAGATCTCAGTTTCACTGGGTAGGACATGGTGACTCATGCAGTCTTGCTGGCACTACTCTGAAGATAATTACGTATATCTTCCATGACTACTCATCTGAGTAAAACTTATTGCCCCCAAGTGCTCACCTCTGTGCCCTTTTGGGTGTGGGGAAAGAGGCATATTTGAGCAGACTCAAGTATGTAGCCCAGTACACTCTCATGCACCAGGCAATTCGTAATTTTGAAATTCTAAGTAAGTGCACGCATATCTGAGGGGTTTTACCTTTATTTCAGGGGTGAGGATCAAGTCAAACTGATTGTAGAACTCCTTCGGGTTAGAGAGCTGGTGCTCCTTAGCTGTTACCAGGAACTTCTCAATTTCAACAAGTGCAGTTTCAGCTCCCTCTTGTGACTGGCACTTGTCCACTGCTTGGGAAGCCAAGAGGTAGATTCCAGCTTCACACCACTGGCTTGCCTTTAAAGAAAAATGGGGCAAGAAGGACTCCATCACCACTGACAGGCCATGCTGTGAAGTGTTGCTTCTACTCTGTGAAATACAGATTTGACCTAACATGCCACTAAAGGGAATGAATATCCCAGCCTAAGTGTTGCTTCTACTCTGTGAAATACAGATTTGACCTAACATGCCACTAAATGGAATGAATGCACCCAGCTGTTCCAGGCCACAAGTCACCCCATCTAGATATGTAGAACAACAGCAAGTTCAGCTCAGGTCTCATGGGCTAGAGAGTCCAGTAATATGTAAAATAATAATATTCTGAGCAAAGAGGAGAAGTGTTACTAAGTGCTGCAAATCGAGTCTGTCAGCTCTACTACCCCATTTTGATACTCAATCACACATTTATCCAAAACCAAAAATGAATATTTGAACCATATCAAGACTCCCAAAAACATCTTAAGCCTATAAAACTCAGTTAAAAATACTCCAAAGCAGGTTTTTACTGAAAAATTTTGGTAATTCCTGTTTCAGATGAGGCTGGAATACCATGCCAACATTCTCAGAGCATTTAGCTTGCTATGCTAGCTAGAGAAAGTGAAAACAACTAAACAAGCAGTAAACTGTTCATTTTTAAGCACTGGCATACATTTGGTTCTCCTTTCAAACTTAGGCCTAGATCAATTTTTTCTTAGTTTTATTGCCTATTTTTCATCATTTTAAGACCGTAATTATGGGAAGCTACTGCTTCAATTTTAATAGTAAGAGTTTCCAAATTAAATGGAGAAAGAAGAAATAAATACTTTTTCTCTTCATCCAAATTACCTTAGCTTATAAAAACATTCATTTTCAGTAGAACCTTACCAGGGCTGTTATCCGAGAAGGTTCACTCACCTTATCTAACTGTTTATGCAGCTCAAGAGACTTTCCCAAAATATCGTACTTTTTCTTGGTCTCATTGGTAAAGTCATCACAAATACGCCTGAGTTCAACACACTTTGGTCTAATCGAGTCAACTGCATAATGGTTGTTTTGGATGAGCTGTTCTCCATGGAGAGCTAGAGACTGGGCTTTCTCCAAAGGTTCCTGTGAAGTTAAGGAGAAAAAAATCCAATGTTAGATCTTAAAACGACATGCATAATAAAGACAATTAGTCTCTGTAGTCCCTGCTGTAGCCTGGAAGTAAAGGTTTGGGGTATTAGTCTAGCTAATTTGTCGTACTTTATATTTACATTGAAGACCAGCTTTGCTGTCAGTGAGTATATTGAAACATGAGAGGTTCCATCTGAACTCCAGGAAATGGTTTTTTTACTGCGAGGGTGACCAAGCGCTGGAACAGGTTGCCCAGAGGGGTTGTAGAGTCTCCCTTCTTGATGATATTAAAAAGCCATCTGGACAAGCTGCCCTCCTGGGCAACCTGCTGCAGGTGACCCTGCTTGAGTAGGGGCATTGAAGAAGACAACCTCCAGAGACCCCTCCCAGCCTACATCTTTCTGTGGTAACTGTGATTCTGTGAGTCTTACACTGCCTTCTTTCTCACATACAGGGGACACTAAACACAAGCTTTGTTTCCTTGCAAAGTTCCCAATAATAAAAATACCTATAATTTTTCACTCACTAATTGCCAGATTTATAATGCTTTAGTTTATTTTTGATTCCAAAATATATTTTGGAAAACTCTTCAGATCCTACTGAGTAGAATTCATAAGCTTAGTCACAATAGGCTGAAATTAGAGGTGGCTAACAGGAACAGAGCAAACCTCAATACCTTGTGGGATGTGGGCAACGGAAGGAAAATGCATGTTACTATAACTTATTCCTTTAGGCTTCTGCAGAACAACTGATCAAAAGATCACAATATTTCCCAATCTTAATCCTGTTGTTAAGAAAGATCAGCACACATGCATCCTCCTCTGATTCAACTTATTCATTTGTTTAATGCTTTCTGATAATAGTAAATATGACATATATCACAGCTGACCAGCTGATGGAATTACAAAGTGTAAATGTCTGGAAAAGAAGGGTGTTTACTGGAAAGCGTGGATGTTCCTCAAAATGCTATAAGTGTGAATAGAACGGTCTTAAAAGATATCCAGCCAAGGTAACCTGTTAAGTATTCCGAGCTTCTCAGACTCCAAAGATGGACCTTGCCTTTTGTTTGAAATACCGATTTTATTAACTGGATTGTAGCATTTCAAGTAACAAACTAGAACTACTGGGTCTGAACCACACTGGCTTCTGATAACTAGAATATGAGTTTTGCAACTTAAAATCATGACTTATGAGAAGAGAATACGTGTGATGTAAGGACAGTGACAGAGAAGTGTCTAGAAGATCGTATTCATAGCTGCTAGAGTACTATATTAAGTGCAAACCTGTCCTTTCTCTTCCAGTTGTTTCTGTTCCCTCAGGAGGTGTTCCACTCGAGTCACGCTGTCTCCAATGTCAGCAAAACCTGCTTGCGCTTCAATGAGATTATCCAATGTCAGTTTTACCTAAAAAGAGACAACAACAAAAGCATAAAACAAGACAACAACAACAAAAACACACACCACCACCAAAAAACACCACCCAAAATGCCATCACAAGATACTAAAAAAATTGTAACAAACCTGTGGCCTCTAAACATTCACCTACATCTTTTAGAAGAGTCTACATCTCAAGATAAGTCTTTCAGTCCATTCCAAAATGGAAAAGCCAAGGAATAAGGCAACAATCAACTATTCTTCAAAGAGCTGTCCTGCTTCTCACTATTTATTCAGGCCCACATGGTACTAAACACCTGTAACTCCAGAGTCTATATTATTCTAGAAGGTGTATTACTCCAGCCTGTGGGCTGACATTTGGGCTTTCTGAACTGTATTCCATTGACTCTGGCGGGATTAGTAATTTACCATCCCAGAGGTGATATTTGGTAACATCACATATAAACGCAAAACAATTTATTAAGAAGTTTGTGTTTCACATTTTGGCCTAACACATTGGAACTTTCCTCAATGTACCATATTAAAATGTTGTAAGATATCTGATAGCTGTCAAGAATTTATTTTTTTAATACCTATTTCCTATTTCATAATGAAGGGCTTCTCTCCCAACCTCCTTTTTGGATTGCCAGTATACTCTAAGTATGAGTAAAATTTGACCTTATTTACCAGAGAAGGCTAGACAGAATGAAAAAATGAAATACCTCTCTAAAATCATATTCAAAGTGTCGAAGCTGCAGACATTGTTCTAGTTTTAGGTGATGCTTGGTCCAAAATTGATCAAAAGCCTTTTCTGTTTCATCCAACTGAGCCAACAACCTGTTAAGAAATTAGAACAAAACAAGCTCTTTTCCTATAGTTCATTTTTTTCAAGTTACACCAACTAGATGGCAGAAAGCAGAGTAGGGAGACGATGGGGAACCTACACCTTTGTAAGAAAGCTCTCTGTCAGCTTTCCCTTGTTCATTTTCTTCAACCATCAGAAACAGGCAAGGACGGAATAATTTTTCCCAGTCCATTAAAAACAATAGATTAGAAGCTCATAATGCCTCCCATGGACATTGTTTCACTTTGAGTAAATGATGAAAC
Organism: Pampusana beccarii; assembly: GCA_013399365.1. Taxonomy (NCBI): domain Eukaryota; kingdom Metazoa; phylum Chordata; class Aves; order Columbiformes; family Columbidae; genus Pampusana; species Pampusana beccarii. The sequence continues at coordinate 272,428 of VWYH01009127.1, forward strand.
ATTTATTCACAAATAAATTAGTATCAAGGTGTCATACATCTTGAGTAAAAGGTCTGGCACCAGACTAGTGAGTCATCCTCACACTCTTTTAATGATCTATTACTTATACTACAAAGTAGAACGTTTTAAACAGAAAAAGATGAAAATGAAGTCTTCTCTGAATATCCTATATTTCAATAGATGGGCACTCTTTGGGCAGGCAGGGGACCAAGCCTGATCTTCTATAAGCCCAGCGAGTACTCGAATCATCAAGTTATTGTGACAAATACCAATAGCTCTCTCCTAATACTCTCAGAAACTTTCTTCAACGTATCCCTGAAAAATGTGTTTGTAATCAAAGCTAGTTGTTGAATTCAAGATGAATTTGCAAATTCCTGTGGTATGACTGTTTAAAGGATTTTAAAGTATTCAGTGAAAAATATCAGCTCAGCTTTACTTTTGGCAGCTTTGTTCCCAGTGAATGCAGACACGCTGGAACACTAGCGTGACATTTCTCTTTTCCACTGTATCACATGGCACAGCAGAAACTTCTACATGGTAAATAAAACCTTTATGGTAATAACTAGCATTGTAGGAAGGAACAGGGGTTTCTCCCTCTCTGCAGCTGTGAAGAGGTATGTTCCCGAGTATTGTCTTCATCTGTGCCTCCTCCAGTGTTTCCACAGACATGCACAACCACATACCCTCTCATCTCACACGGATTCAGACGCCACTTTCTAACCAGGCATAGAAGTCTGGAGGATGCATATATTATGGGGAAAGTAAGTCCCATGTTAAATCTTCAGCCAGGTAGTTAGTGGTGCAACCAAAATTACCAAGAAATTCAGGACTTGTTTGAACCTGCGTTGGCAGTTTAATCAAGTAGCTTCCTCAAAGCTTCTCCAAGTTACCTGTCCGATAAATTCTGAATAGCTGAACCAGTTGGAATTCATAGTCTGCATATTTAAATAATTTAAATTACCTTTGTATTTCTTAGGAATAAATTAGCAACTTACACAAGGTTGTATAGCTTCACTGACCTTTCTACTGTTGCCACATTTTCCAGTTCATCTGGGCTGAGTTTGCTGTTGGCGCTTCGGGTGACTGGCTCCCTAATGCATGTCAGTAGGGTGGCCCCCTGCTTCACAGCTAGTTTCAGCTCATCCTGAGGGAAAACAAAAAAAAAAGCCAAACAAATTTTATGTACTTATTCTAACAACACTCACATCTCTTAGATGGACAACATAGTAATGCTAAAGGAGGATTCTTTTGTAGGTATTAAATACTTGGAACAAAATAGAAATGCTTACCAAAGATGATATGCCTTCCTAGAAATGCAGACACTAAATCTATTCACTTTGAATATAGACATATTTCTGAGAAAAGGAATAGCATGTAACTTCTGAGCAGATTGCACTTCTGACTGGGCAACTTGCAGAATAAAGTATTCTACCACAAATTCGATGTGCCACAGATCGTTCAGTGAGCAATTCATTTCCTTAAGAAACGTTGTGACACGCTGAGCCATAGCACAGTCAGCTATCAAGGAGTCATCCACAGAAGAATGTGTCTTCCCAGCATGAAAGACGAGCAATGAAATGGACAATGAGACTCCAACATTAACATGACAGCTGAGGAGTCCCCACATCACTGCACACTTCTTGCATAGAACTTGTGTTAATATAGCTTAAGTAGTATTTTTATCTCTTGCATTTAACCTAAGGTGTTTGCTGACAGCAGTAATGTTTTCTTCCGAGCCTTAGTCTTCAAAGCTAAACTTGCCCCAACTTTTTTTTCAAAAAAATCCAAAACAACAGTCACCATCTAGCTAGATCATTCTGTCTATTCCTGGATTATCCTCACAGATGTTATCTACATCTGCTCCACTGTGAGTTCATCCTTTCTGATAAACTCTTCATTGGGAGCCCATGCTAGTCCAGGTGTGATCCCATCACGCCCCCTCATATGTCAGAAGTGACTTTTCCCTGTTTTATCATTCCTGAAGCTGTAAAAAGTCCTTTTTCATAGTTGAATCAAATCAACCTCCTGAAGCCAGTTTTCTCTCCTCTTCAGTAATTTCCAGACAATCGACTCCCAAGTGATGACAGACAACTTTGTTAAATCAAAAATCATGTATCATGCTGATCGAGCTGTCATGGGACAACATTCACCTTCAGCTTGCTATGGTGGTCAATGTGTGCGGAGAGGAGCTCCTCTGTGCACTGCACATCGTTGGGAAGTTCAGTCTCTGCTAGGTCTGTTCCAAAGGTCTGTAGCATCTGTGCTGTTGTTTTTACTGTCATTGCAAAGTTTTCTATAGCCTGAAAAAAGCAAGAGCATAAAGTCACAGACCGGTTATTTACCCTTAACTCTTTAACAACGCTTAGTCCGTCAGGCATACTGCAAGTATTACATGCCTGTAAAACTGGCCATGGGGCCCTTTTTTTGGGTGGATATGCCAAAAGTTAAAAATTAAATCCTGTGTCACAAATGATCTTTCCACAGGTCTACAAGTATTATCATCTCCATTAACCAGCTGGGGAACTCCCAGAGCTTAACAGACATGATGAAACCACAGAGTACATCAGCTTCAAAGCCAGGAATGGAACTTCAGATCCTCTGTCCGTGCTTGCTGGGAAATTCTGCTGTGTTTAAAATTTTAATTAAGGCTTTATTTAAGTTGAAGAGACTCCAAAAGAACATAGGGGAAAAACCTTTTTACACTTCTATTTATACAACCATTGTTCACCCAGCAGCAATCTATCTTGCCCCTGACTTCTGAAAATGTGCATCCTCCATCCTGCCTATCTGTACTTAATGCATTCAAGTCACTCTCTCCTATCTGTTCGTATTAGTACACAAATACAAGAACAACTTGCTGCAAATACAGTTAAAACACACAAATTCATTGGACTATTGCTGTTTCTTTTTCACTTGTGTGCACCAACACAAATCCTGTCAGAAATCTGTGGTTTTACTGAAGGAAATGGAAGTGAGGAAGGCTTGAAAAGAGTGCTGCCTTTTCAGAGTAGAATATATTGTTCAGACTTGTGAGATGTGATTAAAACCTCTGTATTAGTAGCAAGTAACTGCATGGGATGTTTTTCGTGATCATGCCCCAATTTCCTGGAGGACTGTATTGTCCCATATAGCTCTTCATTTTTTACACTTTTTGATCTAAACCACCCAATGGTTTGAGTCAGTCAACAGCACTAAGGATGCTCTTACACCCAGTCAAACACTACAGAGTTGTTGCAAGTCACATTCCCTTCTCCAGCAATGATGAGAATTCCTCATTTGCAACCATGACAGTTAAAATTATGCTGTGTGCCCAGTAAAGAGCAAACTGGAGGTAGATCATCATTGAAAAGGTGGAGAGGGAAATTACACTGCACATACATGACCCGACACTTCCCCAGATGAGGCAATGCTAGCAGGGTTCACAGTCTTCTTCCCTGTTTTCCCAAAAATTCATGCCTGCTTTAAATAAGCAGTACAGACCCACATGTGCTCTGGCTTAGTGCTTAGCAGCTGTAGCCTGCTGTTCTCAGCACTGAAACTACTGGATTAAGGTTGGCTGAAATGTCACACTTCTAACTGCAACACAGCCAGAGCCATCCACCACCAAAGGCTAAGAGCCAAAATCGCACTCTGTGGGCAATGAAGCTCATGGGCTCCTAGCCATTCAAGTTAAGAAAGCAGAAAGAACGAACAATGCAGTGGGATTGCTGTGTCACTAGAATTTAGCAAGAGTTTAAAGCTGTTTCAGGAAAAAAAGCACTGTCAGGACAAGATATGAGAACACAAGAGAAGCAGCAAAGGGGATGAAGACAGCAGTTCAGCGAGACTGAATCAGGCTGGTTCAAGGTGCCAGGGAGGCTGACACATCCCTGATGACAACATCTTATCCAGCAGAGATTCCTTGGCCGACTGCACCACGAATCATGAGGCTGTCAGTGTTTCACTTAATAGCATGCTTGCCCCACCCTCTCCTGTCCTTATGAGTAATAAATTGTTTCATATATCTAAGTTATATCTGTGGGGGTTTTTTTCAAGTCTCTGTGCTTAGTAAAAGTTTTTCAAACAGGTTTAGCCAAAAGATCTGGGGATTACATAGCCACACTCACCTCAAATCTTGGCTCACTTTTATTTGCATATTTTACTAAACTATATATTCATGCTTTCTGTAAACTCCTGTCATTAATAAACAATACAGCCTTTCTTGTGCCTCTTTTTACTCGTTTTTTTGACTTTAGCTGTTTGAAAGCTCGTATAGATGATTCCTTCAGACTCACCCACCCTGCAAGAACAGTTTCATATTTTTGATATTTTTAACATGTAAGCCTGTTCACCTTTCTCAAGCCTAACCTGATTGTAGTCAACACAGCTATAAATGTATCAAATCTGCACTAGAGGAAATTAAGAGGATACACCGCCATATTTACGTATGTATTTACATATTTACATATTGAGAAGCCTGAAATATTTGATGATTCTCAAGGAGAGTAAAATTTAATTTTACATGGACAGTAAAGCACATAAAATCATAGCAGGAAAGTGACAAAAGTGATGTGACTTAACAAAGCTACCTCAGGAAAAGCTCTTTTTCCACATGTTAGACCTAACCTGCAGGTCAGCAACAACAGACTCAAACCCAAGGCTGCTCGGAACACTGCAGAACATTGGGGTGGGTTTGATGTGAGCTCTAACATGCCAGTCTTGCAAGTAGACACACAAAGATGGATGCAAACAATGCGTACAGTCTCTGGGAAAGTAATTCGTTTTCCATGATCAGGACCCAACTTTGACTGTTTTTGCTTACATGAGACAATATCTTGGCTGATGAAGTACCAGAGTTTGGGGTCTGTTTTTTGTAAATGGTCACCTTTTCTAGGCACCATAGTGAATTGTTTACACCGTTTTGAAGCATCGACTGATGCATTAATGAACCCCAAAAGGGAACAAACAATCAAACCTGTAACAGGTTTCCTCAAAGGCAACGGAACAAAAAGTCTTTCTGCCTTCCTACATTTACCTATTCTTTGGTTACTCAAAATAAGCCCCAGCTGGAATGAATGTTTACATAGCACAGAAAAGAAAACAAAGGAAAATAAAATCTATCATCTTGCGTATTTTTCTTCTCTTAAAAACATGGACATAATCAATCATTAAAGTGAGAATCTCAACCTTCGTTTCAGTAAAGTGCTAAAGCATATGTTCAACTTCAACCATGAGCTGAAGGCCTATGAATCTCATCAATTATTCAAAAGCTGGGAAAGTGCCAAAGGGCCTTGCTGAGTAATAATACTGTTCGGCCCTAGTCCAGGTCAAGAGTGGGATACAGATTACTACTTCTATTACAAACTTTTAGGGAATTTTCCTTTCTCTATTTGAGTAATGGATTTCCTCTTTCCAGGAATCTCTAGCAGAATCTGTGGGTTGAAATAGAACTGGAGAGTTACTACTTAATTCGTCATCTGGGATAATTCTAGGTACAGACATCTGTAGGAACCACCCCAACACTCACCGTTCGGTGATGTATCCACTGACTGTGGCCGTACTCCAGGGTTCCTCCCAGCTCCCGGGTCAGCTGACTTTTGTCGATATAGCCATGCAGATCAGAGACAGAATTTAACATGATGATCTGAAACAAATCCAAACACACCGGGACTGAGAGAAATAACAAGCCCTTTCAATCGTTGTTCCTAGGATCTGGATGTGCCTTAAACATATATGATGGAACTGCAGTTCTACAAGAGGCAGTAAGTTCTCATTATGTATTTGTTCATGCAATTTCCATTAGATTTTGTCTTCTCAACATGTACGTGGCCATTCTTGAACTAAGCATAATTTGACATCATCTTGCTCCTTGCTAGGCTGAGGATGCAGTAATTTTGTACATGCATCAAGAGCAGAAGTATGGTATTTATAATGTTCACACAAACTTCCATCACATAATTTCTGTATTTTCTAGATTGCTGTTATTTACATAGAAATAGAGAAGTAGGCATGTTAGACAGGTTCCTCAACACCAGCCACTTGGATCCAAGGAAGTGCTGAAATGAGACTAACATTTTCCTTTCAGTTGTGTCATTTTTGTGGCATTGTATGTCCACAGAGTTCACTGGTACTAGTCCATTTTAAACCATGATGAAAGAGAAAGAAGAAACAATGGGTCAGGCCATCTGAAAGAAGTCACAGTCTACAAAGATCAAGGAAGTGCCTCCTATAGAAAGATTATTCAGGCTTTTGTGTATGCTAAGAAGATGCTTTAATTCCCTTCCCACAATAGGAGGTTCCCTAGGTAAATCTCTGGCTATGTTCCTTTTGAATTCCCAGGTTTTGTCTTTATCTCAGATGAACGCTGGCGTATCTCCAATGTTTCTGTATCTTGCTCCTGGGTAATGATATTTAATCAAATAATTATCCTAGTAGATATTTACTTCAGTTGATTTTATTAACCACATTTGTATGTAAATCCTGCATTTTCTTATTGTATCTGGTTGATTATTTCAACCTCTGTTTCCTGCTCCTGTTTGATCTTCTGGCTGCTACTCAATCCAGTGTTGACTTAACCCAGCAAATCTATTTTACTGAACATATTTGCAGTCTGATAGCTCAGATAAAACATTTAACAAGCATTTCCTTAACAAATGCACACCATATTCCTGAAGCCCCTTTTGAAAGCTCATGTCCTGGCCCTGACTCGCTTATAATTGTGATAGGAAATGCAACCCATCCGTGGTCCAGTTATGACATTAATGTTGACATAGTGCCAAATGCACAACACGAACAAACAACCTGCAAACAATTTAAAAGATGATGTTGATACTAAAGATAGGTACTGATGATACCTAATTCCTCGAGTAAAGAACTCTCTCGCTCTGTTCTCATGTAGGATGCCATTTTCAATGGGAACAAATAGAAGTTGCTCTCGCTAACCTACCCATTCTGAAATAGAGCTACACAGGGGCATATTCAGAGAATCTTTTTAGGATAGGCTGCAAACACAGCTGAAGGCCCCTCCAGAGAGCACGGCAGAGCCCAGGAACTTACAACATCTTTAGCACAACCCTGAGCAACTTATAACAGCATCAGGCCCATGTGGACAGCCTGTATATAAATCTGATGAGCTGTCTACAGATTTCTGGGCAGGAGGCAGGCAGATCTAGCAGCAAGTGTATCACGCTCTTAGTTTTTGTAAGACTGTTCTCTAGGAGCTGTGTGGACATACTCAAGATGGCTCAAAATCTGAATGACCAAGTCAATCCCAAACTAAACCTCATATATTGATTTTCCCGCCTGTAACAAAATTACTATTTAATACTTAATGCAGTGCTTGACCCCTGCCTGGAATTAACCTCCCTTCCAACTTTGATTGTTTCAAGTTGGATTTGAAATGGCACAGTGTCATAAAATAAATCGCTAAAAGTATAGAAGATGTGGAATTGTTAGAAAATGCTAGTCCTTGATAAGTTGTCCCTTTCCAGGCTGCAGTCGCTGGTACTACAGTTGCTATGGAAACAGATTGTGGCTTATCTAAATAGAGGAATATCCATTTTTTAAGGTACTATAAAATTAAAAGATTTTATTTTGTAATCAAACAGACATTTTTACATACTTTTGCATCTTAATTACCAAAAAGCCACCCTTGCCAAACTGCAGTCAAGGTTACAATTTAATCCACAATAACCAGATGAATATCCATGGTTCCTTCTCTGTATGAATTGTAATAAATGGGCTGCTGTCTCTTACTTCAGCAGAAGCACAAAGTGTCTTCAATAGCTGAACTTCAAACTTGGGTATTGACGGAGCTAGAACTTGTTGGAGAGCCATAAGTCTTTTGCAAAAACAATATAAAACGACAAGTAAAATCCAAAACAGCCATATGAATTCACTCCAGTAAAGTAATTGTGGAACACAGTATGAGTCTGTTCCAGGATGAAATACTATTAATAATCACCATTCAGGTTTATCTATAAGAAACTTTGAAATCATATGCAAACATGCAGCTAGGAACAACTCCCAAGAGCTCTCACAGAATAACCTAAAACTTTTTCAAGATTGATAGCCTGCTTCAGATCACATTGTCATCAACCCACAGTATATGCCAAATGCATATAAAAAAGAAGCAAAAAAACAAACTTTGAATCTTGAGGGCATGGGGATCATAAAAGGCATTAAGAATAGGCAATAATATGCAAGCACTTAACAGGGGCACTGTCAGCCGTGCCATAGATAACACATAAAATAGCATAGAATTCAGCCCTGGCCTTTCATTGTTCTGAAGTCCTAAATACTTACGTTTATCACTGGAGTGAGAAGATCTACCTCGGCCTACATTGGGAAATGGCTCCTTTGAGTTAAGATGTCAATACTTAAAAAATGACTCACATTTTCTAGCTAGACTGACCTTCCATATGGAAACATCTCCATTAAATACTGTGAAACACCCACTGGTAATTAACTCTTTAGCATTACTATTATATATATATATAGAGAGAGAGACCTCTATATATAGAGAGACCTCAATCAAAGCCCCCATTGCCACTTGCAATCAAATTTCAGTTACTGGGTTATGAGAAATTGCTGACACCTAAGAACTGCAGACATAGAGATAAACGAAACACATGGGCAAAAAAAATGCATGCTTACCGGTACCTTCATTTTAAAGTCATCTCGATAGAGTTTAATGCCAATGTCAGCGATTGTCCTTTGGATAAAGCGGGAGGGTCGCAGGACAAACACCAGCTGCAAGTTTCCTGGGAATGCTCCCTGCAAGAAATACAGAACTATTAGAAGGCACAACTCTGCCTTACAGGAAGGCCAGTGGAATTTTCAGCCAAGTGTCTCGTAAATGGGAGCAAAGCAGGTAGGACTTAGTGGACCTTCTTCAGTCCTTCTGCTAATAACATCAGCTGGTCCATTTGGCATATGCCCATTGTCACAGTCTCCAAACCCAACAGAAAGACTGTCCTAGAAATTTCGCTGCCCAGCCATACATTGTTTTCTGGTATGGATTTCTCACAGAGCTCTAAAGTTTCTGCATTAGTGTCTTTCCACTTCTTCCCCCATATCTGAACCTCACCAAGCCCCCTTTGCACTTTCCAATTTTTTTTAGGCTGCAGCCATTAGAGGACAAACCTGACCACCCACACTGGACTTGGTGAAAGAAGCTGGTGGCCCAGATGAATTCCCCACACTGACCTACCTTCTCTCTCTGGAAACGGTTTGTAACCTCTCGTGTCCTTCCCACCCACCAGGCACTCAGCACATTCAGACACAGTCCTGCCTGCAACACCCAGCCCACATCTCTCATGCTCTCCTCCAAGCTCGTCAAGCATAAAAAAGACCAATTTCTAGAAGAGAGCAGCTAATAAGAACCAGGAATGGAAAGCAATTCTGTCTAAATTCCTTGAAAGAACTTAAAATCGCCTTGGTCATCCCTCCATCCTACACCTCTGTGTGTAAGTTCTTGCTCCTCACACAGCACGTGTTCCTGGTAATAGATGTATAAAACCAGCTGCTTTTACTAGCACTGAAAAATCAGTGCTTAGCTCTGACTTTTGCAAATGAGATATAATAAGCTATTAAGAGTTTCTGACAGAGATCACTTCCTACCACACAAACCCAAGTCCCTTGGGATCTGTTTCTTTCATAAGCAGGCCACGTCATCACTTCTTGCTGCACAGAATGACACCTCTGTTATATTCTTCCAGGAACCAACTTCAAATTACTAGAATTATACTGCAGTCAACCCGGCAAACAAGGAATTTGTCCTAATTTAGCAAAAAATAAGGCTGTGTAATTTGTTACTGCAGCTTCCTCTCTCTCTTACTTAGTACTCATCAGCTTCAGGGCAGGGGAGAATCTGCATCCACAGCCAGAAAACGGGAGCTAAAAACAAGCACAAGAGACTGTATCCTGTGCTGGAGGTTCAGTCGATAATTTTAATTTCTAGAAGATAAATAACAAAAGCAAGCACTTACTGCTATCCTTGTCAGGGATGCCTTGACTGCGCTCCATTTGTCCCGTCGTCTGTCTATGATGATGATGAATCCGATGCTGGCAGCCTCCAGACTACAAAACAGATGAAATAAGTATGCTGGGTTATATGGAGATGCTCCCGTTCCGAGGAAGTGTACTGCAGCAAAACACAGCCTCCGTCAGATCGCCCTCTAAGCCCATTATGAAAATGCAGTGTGCAGTGGAAAGAATGTATATTTGGCAGAAATGCACATGAAAACAAAAGCCGGCAAATTTTCTGTTTCCAGTGTAAGGCTAGGAGCTTACACAAAACAGGGATATTTTATCAGCCAAATCTCTCATCTGCTACGCTGCTCTGCTGCCAAATCTAGGTGATATGAATAGGTCGGGATCACGGATTACACTGTGCTGTATTGAAGGCAAACACCTCAGATCTTGCTTTCTCTGCAAAATAATTCAAGTTATTAGACACTGTAATCTTCATTCTCCAAGTATGCTGACATCTGACAGGGGCACTTAGGTTCGGGGATTCAGTATCACCCTACTGTCACCACACTTTGCCTGTGCACACTGTTCTGGTAGACAAAGCAGGAATTGAAAAGTTATATCTTGCCAACTGCAAACTGGTTCTAGGGTTGCAAGTCGTTCAAAAGTATCCTTTTAACATATTGGCTAGAATAACGGTTACTGTTCCTTCTCAGTACTTTTCCAGGAGGATCTATGAGGCACTGATTTGATGCTGCATCTCATCTATGTAGACCTCAAATAACCCATCCCCTCTCCTCTCAAAAACCCCACTTTGGTGTACAGGGCTTCAGTGGGACAGCTGTACCCTCTGCCTGCCAAGAATGCTCAGAGTTGCAGACAAGTCCTTGGAAACTAACGAGCACACACTGAGAAAAACTTCCAGAAACTTCATTACAGCAGGATGGCTCAATCATCTCTGGACAAATCAGAGGCAGGCAGAAAGAGTAGAAATATCATAATCAAAGGGTGTACCGCAATCGAACATCTAATCACAGATAAAGATCAAAATAAATAGCATAAAGCATTTTCTTCATCCCTTTTCCATTGTTCATACAAGAAGCACCCAAGGAACACCATTTTCATGGATCATTTTGTGCAAACTCATGTCAATAACCCACCAAAGAGCTCCAGTGTTAGCAACTCTGAGTTTCTGCTGCAGCTTTGCAGCATCAAAAGCAGCAACCTGGAAGCCAAGGTGTTGTGCAAACCCAGGATGCCATGCAAGTGCTCCTGTTACTGCATACTGGTAATAGGAAAACTCGCTCAGTTTCCTGCTTCAATATTTTTTTACAGCATTCCTCTGAGAATTACAAAATTCCATGACAATAGATGACCTTTCCTCTTAAGTAGTGCAACATGCAGCTCGTTACACAGAGGACAGGAAATGTGTTTGCAGCAATGCTTCTCAAGCCCAGGGAAGATAATTAATCAGTTTCTCCTTTCATATATATACAAATATATACATATCCTTCAATAGCCCAGCAAATGTTTCAAGGGAAAAATGATCAGCGTGGTACCTATGTGTTAGCTCTAGATGTTAGGAAAAAAAGAGTTCAGATGAAAGGCAACAAAGAAATGGTGTATATTACAGATTGTTACCAAAAGGGTGTGAGAAACTAGATACAAAAGTCTTAACTGGGAGCTTCCTAACCTACCCAAAAATCTGCACTGGTTTAATCAAACTGCTGCTGCTGATGGGTCCCAAAAATCGCATTGGAGGTCTGGTGGGTGTGAAAGGCCTGGGCAATCAGCTCTGGGGCAGGGTGCCCGTCCTGCCAAACAGAGAGGATGAGATCAGGCTGCTTCTTTCTGCCTGGACAACCGACGGTGCTGCACTATAGGTGGGGTGACAGGGATTCTGGTTACATCTCAACCAGAAAAGGTTGGGGTAAACTTGCTGATAGTTTGGGAAATCAAAACGAGCACAAAGCTGCGTGTCATTTTCATCCTTTGCTTGTGTGGTACGTGTCCAAAAAAAATATTTTTTCTTTAGTAATTTGCCAGGAAACATTCAGGTCACTACAGAAAGAAAACAACTCCTAGAAATTCTAGGGTGCACATGCATTTAGGAGTCACCAGGAAAAGGAGGATGTTTCTTGCTTCTCTGTTCCTGTTGAATACCCCCTGTGCAGCATCTCCCTCCAGGCAAAAGGCTGGGGTGGTGTGAAGCCCCACTCCTCAGCATCAGAGCTGCATCCACCCTGGCCACAGTGATCTGCCAGCCTCTGTGCCAACAACAGCCCCAGGTACTCCATTTGCTGCAGAGGAACCTGGAAGCTACAATTTCCCAGTCCTCCTGCTAATACAACCACCCTTCCAAAAGGCAAAACAGCCATTGAGAAGTTGTCAAATAGAAACACTTTCTAAAAACCAGACTGATGCTGGTTGCATCCAGTTTGCTGGCCTGGGGAACAGGATGCCACCCAGTCAGTACTAACTGCTGTCTGACCATCCAGTCCACAGAAAACCAGCTTGTCAAATACAAGATCATACTCGTTAATATTTGAAAATTCTCCTACAATCTATCTGCCAATTCAGACCAATCCAGAATAAAGTTTGTAAACATTTGATACTGATAAAACTCACAGTTATCACTGTCTACTGCCCCCCAAAACAACCCCAGCACCCTCACTGGCCTCTTGTTAGAGCACAAACTCAAGCACACTCTGGCCCCATGCAGGTGGAGGTAGCTCTTCTATTCACAGTTCTTCAAATGACCAGAAAAATGAGTGATCACAAGATGCACGTCCCCACTTCGGTCTCTTTGCTCTTGCAAGGAACAGGATTTGATCCAAATATCTGGTTAACCAGAGGAAATACACAGGCGTTCGTTGTGATTAATTTTACAAAGAGAACAATGTTACAATTCAACATCCATGCTGCTTAGTCAGTGCAATTCTCTTTTCAACAGTTATGTGTTCAGATGACCCTGGAAAAGGCTGTCTCTTTAATATGCTTTATACATTTTTGACAGCCATGTTAATTTTTGAGAAACATGTTAAAGCAGCAGGAAGATGGGAATGTAAGAGGACATATTTGAATCAATCGAATCACCAAAATATGGCCTCTACTCCAAAGACACAGAGAATATATATTACAAACAGCATCTAATTACGTTTTCAGCTCAGACTCGTGCAACCAATTAGTGCTGCTGAATCTCTCTCAGACACCAACTGCACGCACCCAATGAGGCTCTAATCTGATGCAGTTCCATTGAAAACAGTAATTTATGACAAAGTGACCAACAAAGTAGATGTGTTAGCTGAAGTTAATGAAATGCTGATGTTGGTCTAAAGAAATATATAATTCAACGAGTATCAGGTTAATAAAAATGAGAAAAATCTGTTCTTCACAAAATTTATGGTGTAGCTAAGCCACAAGTAAGTGTACCCATAAGCACCATACTCACACAGGCTGACTGCACATAGAAATTGCCTTATTTTGCCCATCCGCCTGGTTTGAGAGCCTGACTAGAGGCTTTCTAAGAGGACTGTTCATAGAAGCTTGGAGGCCTGTAAGAATTTAGAATCAGACCCCTACAATCACACCTTGGTGAGCAAACTGCAATGGAAGTAACTGACAAAACAGCATCTGCCAAAAGCAACACGTACAACTGTGATTTAAACAACCACAGAAGTATTTGTGCCAAGTAAAACTTGCCTCTGTGCCTCACAACTAACTTTTAAGTCCCATTTTTAAGTTTGTCTCAAACGTGCAGATCAGAAGTCACTTAAAAAGGGACCTTTGCTGTTTTTTCAACTACATGTTCGTGATCAAGCAGTTAATTTTTTCAGATATTCTCTGCATGGGAATTTGTAACAGCACGAAGGCATCCAGGCATTGGATGCAACAAGAAAAATTAAATTCATAGATAATAGGAACAAGAGCTTATTAAATACAGAGAGAGGCAAGAAAATGCAAGAGAGAAGCAGCAAAGGAATTTTCTCATGAAATTACGCTTGGCAAGAGTGGTCACGTGGGTGGGGAGAGCTGGGAATAGTGAACAAATGGGAATAGGAACATCGCTCATCAGTTACCGCTGCAAATCACAGTGTTGCAGGCCAGTTAAAGAGATAGACTGAGGAAATGAAAGATGAAATAGATGTGTAATGACTTGGATTTAAATACGAGACAAGAGTAAAGGAGAGCACACCGCCACTGAGTGTGCAGTCTGGCTGTGGTTGGGCGCCACTCGCAGCTCTTCCCGCCCGGGGCCAAGCGCAGTGACTGCAGTGGCTGGCAAAACCAAAACCTGCCAACCAGCCGTGCCTGGCACGGGGCTGAGGGGAAGGCACAGGCCAGAACGCTTTATTACACAAACAGTGCAGGTACAATCCTAGCCGTGGAAAAGTGCGAAGAGCAAGCCAAGGCATGAAATTTAAGAGAAATTTGTCAGGGTAAAATGAGAATCGGGCCATTAAGCAAACAATTCAGCTATTATTACAGTATATATCGTTTACAACATTGAACTTATTACATTGAGATGAAATTGGTAAAAAAAAATGGAGAATAGGCTTAAAAATTACATGGTTTGAAGAAGGAAGAAAAGAGTGGGGACAGAAGATGAGAAAAAACACATGCTGCTAAAAAGCAAAGCAGCTGCGCAGTGCAGAAAAGAAAATGTGGGAGAAAATAACTCTGGCAGACTATGCGAAGGCAAGAAGCAAAGAAACCATTCAGGGATACACCGCTGCACATCTTGGCTGCTACAGGTTGATGGACGAAACACAAGGGTCTAGACAAGAGCAACAAGGGTCTAGACAAGAGAGGTACCTTTGCACAACAGAAAACTCAAAACGGGCCTGTAGCCCTGACACAAAGCTAGACCTCAGCCTTCTGCAATGTTATTCCCTGCTTTTCACCTTGGTGTTCAGAATGGTATCAATTGTCTTCACAGAGATAAACCAATGGTATTTGTATGTCTTTTTTTTTTTTTTTTTTTTTTTNGGAAATACACAGGCGTTCGTTGTGATTAATTTTACAAAGAGAACAATGTTACAATTCAACATCCATGCTGCTTAGTCAGTGCAATTCTCTTTTCAACAGTTATGTGTTCAGATGACCCTGGAAAAGGCTGTCTCTTTAATATGCTTTATACATTTTTGACAGCCATGTTAATTTTTGAGAAACATGTTAAAGCAGCAGGAAGATGGGAATGTAAGAGGACATATTTGAATCAATCGAATCACCAAAATATGGCCTCTACTCCAAAGACACAGAGAATATATATTACAAACAGCATCTAATTACGTTTTCAGCTCAGACTCGTGCAACCAATTAGTGCTGCTGAATCTCTCTCAGACACCAACTGCACGCACCCAATGAGGCTCTAATCTGATGCAGTTCCATTGAAAACAGTAATTTATGACAAAGTGACCAACAAAGTAGATGTGTTAGCTGAAGTTAATGAAATGCTGATGTTGGTCTAAAGAAATATATAATTCAACGAGTATCAGGTTAATAAAAATGAGAAAAATCTGTTCTTCACAAAATTTATGGTGTAGCTAAGCCACAAGTAAGTGTACCCATAAGCACCATACTCACACAGGCTGACTGCACATAGAAATTGCCTTATTTTGCCCATCCGCCTGGTTTGAGAGCCTGACTAGAGGCTTTCTAAGAGGACTGTTCATAGAAGCTTGGAGGCCTGTAAGAATTTAGAATCAGACCCCTACAATCACACCTTGGTGAGCAAACTGCAATGGAAGTAACTGACAAAACAGCATCTGCCAAAAGCAACACGTACAACTGTGATTTAAACAACCACAGAAGTATTTGTGCCAAGTAAAACTTGCCTCTGTGCCTCACAACTAACTTTTAAGTCCCATTTTTAAGTTTGTCTCAAACGTGCAGATCAGAAGTCACTTAAAAAGGGACCTTTGCTGTTTTTTCAACTACATGTTCGTGATCAAGCAGTTAATTTTTTCAGATATTCTCTGCATGGGAATTTGTAACAGCACGAAGGCATCCAGGCATCGGATGCAACAAGAAAAATTAAATTCATAGATAATAGGAACAAGAGCTTATTAAATACAGAGAGAGGCAAGAAAATGCAAGAGAGAAGCAGCAAAGGAATTTTCTCATGAAATTACGCTTGGCAAGAGTGGTCATGTGGGTGGGGAGAGCTGGGAATAGTGAACAAATGGGAATACGAACATCGCTCATCAGTTACCGCTGCAAATCACAGTGTTGCAGGCCAGTTAAAGAGATAGACTGAGGAAATGAAAGATGAAATAGATGCGTAATGACTTGGATTTAAATACGAGACAAGAGTAAAGGAGAGCACACCGCCACTGAGTGTGCAGTCTGGCTGTGGTTGGGCGCCACTCGCAGCTCTTCCCGCCCGGGGCCAAGCGCAGTGACTGCAGTGGCTGGCAAAACCAAAACCTGCCAACCAGCCGTGCCTGGCACGGGGCTGAGGGGAAGGCACAGGCCAGAACGCTTTATTACACAAACAGTGCAGGTACAATCCTAGCCGTGGAAAAGTGCGAAGAGCAAGCCAAGGCATGAAATTTAAGAGAAATTTGTCAGGGTAAAATGAGAATCGGGCCATTAAGCAAACAATTCAGCTATTATTACAGTATATATCGTTTACAACATTGAACTTATTACATTGAGATGAAATTGGTAAAAAAAAATGGAGAATAGGCTTAAAAATTACATGGTTTGAAGAAGGAAGAAAAGAGTGGGGACAGAAGATGAGAAAAAACACATGCTGCTAAAAAGCAAAGCAGCTGCGCAGTGCAGAAAAGAAAATGTGGGAGAAAATCACTCAAAATCACTCTGGCAGACTATGCGAAGACAAGAAGCAAAGAAACCATTCAGGGATACACCGCTGCACATCTTGGCTGCTACAGGTTGATGGACGAAACACAACAAGGGTCTAGACAAGAGCAATAAGGGTCTAGACAAGAGAGGTACCTTTGCACAACAGAAAACTCAAAATGGGCCTGTAGCCCTGACATAAAGCTAGACCTCAGCCTTCTGCAATGTTATTCCCTGCTTTTCACCTTGGTGTTCAGAATGGTATCAATTGTCTTCACAGAGATAAACCAATGGTATTTGTATGTTTTTTTTTTTTTTTTTTTTTTACTAAATAAGGCTGATTTAAGACCTAAATTTAGCCAGGGAAACAGAGAGAGTGTCAGCAAGTGATCCTATTTCAGTCAGCAAGTCGAAAGGAAAGGCCATACCAAGGTCTGAATGTCATTTGGCACTAAGGGATGTGTGCAGGCAAACAGCCTGGGGAGAAGCATAACCACGATGGCAGCGTCAGCACAAGTGGATCTACAGCTGAGAAACCCCACTCGTGTGTGTATCCAGAGGAAGGGGGCTTGTTTAAAACCAAACACACTCTATCAATGTTTTCTCAGTGTCAGCACTGTAATATCTCTACTCTCATTATGGAAATGCATTGGGGTTTCTCCAGTTCCCTGAAAAGAGGGATTTTAAGGCAATCCTGCACAACAGATAAACATCAAGCTTACCTCCAAATCAA
Organism: Pampusana beccarii; assembly: GCA_013399365.1. NCBI lineage: Eukaryota > Metazoa > Chordata > Aves > Columbiformes > Columbidae > Pampusana > Pampusana beccarii. The sequence continues at coordinate 289,919 of VWYH01009127.1, forward strand.
ATTCTGGCACATATGCCTATATCTACAGATGTCTGGCAGAGGGGTTTCCTTTCTCCGAATGAAATGTATGCAACCAACGGAGCTGATCCATCCTCATCTCTGAATTCAGGTTAGCCCTCGAACACTGATTTGAGGAGGCTAGGAGATGTCAAATTTCCTGACCTCTTGTGGAAGAAGAGAAGGGCACTTGTTTATCAAGGTAGTTGATCTATGTCAACTGAAAGAGAAGTAAATTCTGGCCATGGAATAAAGCAAGTAAAAAGGGCTTTCTAGCCCTATCTATTTTAATTGTGCACGCAGAGTGGTATGCACGTGCATACACCATGTTACACAGTGTTTGTGGATGTATGTATTTAGACCCCTTGATGGAGCGCTCTCATGAGCAGGTGTTGAACCAGAGGGAAATGAATCAGATCGCAAAAGTCTCCCTTCCACCCTGGAGAGCAGATCATGTTTTAAAGCCCAGAAGTACACAGTTTACTTACAGCTCACCCCAAAATACTGTGATATGCCCCAGCTGGTAAAGCAAATTTGCTCAGCAACATCAGAATGCATGCCTGTGCATCTAAATAACAACAATTGCTCTTTATCTTTTTGATGTTTTGTCATATGGGCACAGATGATCCATCATTCCATTCTCTCTGCATGGACCAGCTAAATGCAGATTAGCAGGTCTCTGCTGTACCCAAATAGCCCCACTTCTTATTCCACATTGAGATTGTACTTCATATAATTATGTTACAAATCACACAACTGAAGCTTGCTGCTCAGGTTCTTCCTCTTCTAAATTAATACCTTTGTCCCTCACCATCTACATAAAGGGTGACAGAAGTTTCAAACAGTGACTCAAGAAATGCGGTCGATCTTTCTAAAAGCACTGCAGCCTACAGTGTGATCTGCGATTGAACCTAAGAGCAAAACCAATGTGCTGGTATGCAGAAAATGTAAGTTCAAATATCAGCCTGTCACCGACCTTGAACAGGTTATTTAAATCAAACTGAACAGTCACTTACTCAACACAAATTTTGGTGAGCCTTCCTATAGTGTAAGATATTACTTAAACATACCTCATCCTCTGTAAAATAGGTATATTGCAGCTCTCCTAACTTACAAAGTTTTGAAACTTAATTCATCGTTCTTTGCACATTGCTCTGGGATTCCTTGAGAGAAAACTGAGAAATGAAATGAAAGGTCCATCTAGCCCAGTACCCTGTCTCCAGTGTGGGTAGGGAGTGGATACTGAGGCAAAAGCAGAAGGAAAGTAAGAAGGACAATTTTTTTCTTGGTTTATTTTCCCAAGCCACAGCATTAAGGAATATATGGATTTCTTCAGCTAGAGTTTGCATAGTGTTCAACTGACATTGATGGAGCTATCATTAACGAATTTGGCTAATTTCTTTTCAAACCCATCTGTACTTTTGGCTTTCACATGGGCTGAAGAAGCATAAAGCATCTCTGTCTATCATGTTGACAATGTAACGTGCTAACTCCCCAACACGTGACGTGACTGGGAATCACCCTCCAGCATACCAAATACAAAGAACTGGAGAACTAGTTATGTGTTTTTCTCAGCTACTATGCTGTTTTATTAACCCTGAAGCTGGTCATCCTCCCAGTCCTGAAGCTACTGAAAAAATACATAAGATGGAGCTTCTCCTGGCAGAACAAAAGCCCTACAGAGCAAAGTGAAACAATGAAGCTGTTAAGTTCAAGGTGTGTGGTTTCTGTCCGCTTGCTTTGGCAACTCCACATAGGGAATACATGTAGGTGGAGCTGGAAAACTGCTTACTCAAACTTGAAGGAAGCACGTTTTCCCCTCATCATCCTCTAAGCACACAAGACCACAGGAAATAATAAATCCCTGCTGTGCTTCTAACTAGCGCAAACAGCCGTGGTCCGGAGACAGGATCAGGGGACTGAAAAATACTAAGCTCTTTTTTTGATAAACAAAAAGTAATTCAGCAGCCATGCCTTAGTGCATTTCCTCAGAGCAGTGGAGCGAGTTTGTTTCACTGCCCTTGCAGAGCTGCAGGCAACAGCAAGGATAACATCCTAGCTGTGGAGCAATCTCCCAATAAATGAAGCATCAGAAAGTACGTGGTTCTTGCCAGAGTCCTGTCAACAAGGCATGCAGCTTGCTTTCTCAGAAAAGAGAAAGCTTGCACAGAAAGATGCAACTCTTCCTTTGTTACATCCAGTACCCCTGAGAGTTTTCACAAACAGCCCCTATTCCCTCCCTTTTGATCTGCTATCTTTACTGCTGCTCTTCAGATCTACACCCCCTCTCACCCCATTCAAGCCTTTAACAGAAAACCATGTCTTGTGTGCAGCTTTCTTCCCCATGCGATGATGTAAGTGGTTCCTAGGGTCTCCTGTACATAGAAAAGTTTCATACTGACTGGATGGATGCAGAGTCACTGGTATATCCTGGTAGCACCACTAAAAGCAGTGAGCCACTGACGAAGGAAAGCTCTCTAGGAAATCAGCAGACAGTTGTGCTTTGTCTCACCTGGGAATGCTGGTTAGATATGTGACCACGTTTAGAAAATCTTCATCAGGTATGTCGCTGAATCCTGCAAATTCTGGAAATGTTATAATGGGTGCGCCATCCTTCCCTCTTCCTCCTGCAAAAGAGAAGTTGTAAAGATTAGAGGGTGAGTTTATGGCTTTGGACAGACTGGTAAGTACTCAAATGGGAAACACTGGCAAATTACTCATTGAAAAGCACCCAGATACAGAACGTGTGATCAGCTTCCCCTATGATACTATAACTCACTGGAGTTTCATTACCTCAGTTTACTCCAGCTGAGATTCTGTTGTTCATTCTCAGCTTTTTCATGAACCTTCTGCATAAATCTGATTAAGCGCCTTTTTTTTTGTTTGTTTTTGTTTTCCTCTTCCAAGTGATTTCTTGTGATGATATTACATTTCCCTATATATAGATATAGCACACCCTGATTCCTTCTATACATTAAAAGCAATGAAGTAACAGAGCATACGAGCTTTGAATACACAGATATAGCCCAGGACACAGGCCTAGCACCAATCCAGTCTTAGGTCTTGCCTTAACAAAAAAACCTGCTCAAAGTGCATGGAGTATTTAATCAATGGGTTTTGCTCTTTTATTTTTTATGTGCATTAAACCTCCATTAAAAAGGACAGGAAGATCATAAGCAGCAAGGTCCAGAGGACTTCCTATCTGAGGGCCTCAGCCAAACAGCAGTATTCAAACTCTGGTAGAGCACGGAGCCAAGTCCCTTATAACCCAGCAGGCTTTACAGCTCTCCGGACACAACGCTCAGCTCTAGGAGATGTTGCAGTACACAGCACAAAGCCTATTTACTTGCAGGACCAATCCTAACTTGGTTCTGTTAATAAATCTGGGCATCACTCAAACCACACAGAAGTTAACAGGATTTTTCTCACCAACTTGCACTCAGAGCCAAGAGTAGACTATTGAGGGGGTAGCAGACGAAGAAATAAGATGAACCAAAACTTTTGTTACAGGTACCTTATTGCTTAGTGCTGCTTAGGGCATTAAGAACATGCTTTTCCCCCAGTCTTCCTCCTCTCTACATAAGCCTATTTTTTGCACTAGGCTGAGAAATCCTCTACAAACCAAATACTGAGCCTAGTCCTGCAGCACACATCATTTTCCTTATCTTTATCACCTGCAGAAGATTCTCGTCCAAGGAATAGCCTCTGGGTTTCCCCTTAGTGAAGGAGAAGCTGTGAGCGAGAGACAGAAAATTACCTTCCTGAAGGAAAATATCCAATAAATTGTTCCATTAGGAGTATAGGAGAAAACAGAGACACAGGGAAAACAAAACAAAACCAACCCTGTTTCTAGGCTGTTCCCATAGACTATTGCCTCTCCCTGCTGATAACCACAGCTGGTGCCACAAACCTGCTCCTGTTTTGGTGGTCATTGCAAAGAGGTGCCCCAGTAATTCCTAGCTGTTTCAGCGTAGAGAGGTCAGTGCCTTCCTAGTCCTGATCCTGCCTCTGCCCAGTCCTCCTCAGACAGATTATTTAAGGTCCCCTCTGTGCTGTCCAGTCATGGAGAGCTGGGATGCTGAGGAACACAACGTTTGCATAAAGTAGAAGTGAGAGTTTGAGTAAACAGGCATTTTGAACAAGAAAACCCTTTTCTTTCTTGACATCTGGTGACATGGTGAGTTTGTCAGGACACTACCTTTAGCCCCTATTTTCCTTTCTGAAGGTTGATTATTGTTTTAAGTACATCTACAATGATTCACTTGCGTTAGATCATCCACTAAACTTACTCTGCTACATAGAAAACAGGCCTGCAGAGATTCAAAAGGCTTTCAGCCAAAATGCAATGGAGGAATCCTGTCATTTGCGCTGCACTGCGTCGGATTTCAAATGCCAAGCAGAGCCACGGCCTCCACGTTGACCTTGGGATAAGGCCAAATGCTGATGCACGGCAGCTTGATCGTGGGGCACTCCAGCTGCACTGACTGCAGCCAGCAGTGACACAGAATATGCTGTCGTGCAAATTTAGGCAGACTTTCCCCAGGCTGTTTGCTGCACTCCAGAAACCAGAAATGCCAACCAGCAGCTACCCAGTTAGAGTGGCTTGTTACAGATTCTTAGTGACATCTTCTGGACACAAGCAGTAACAACCAGGAAAATGAAATGGGAAGCTTGTCTGCTCCGTCTTGCAGAGTTCAATGCAAGCCAAGGTATTTCAATAGATGGTATCTTGTGTGCATTCACATGGGTCTTGGGCACCACACTTTCCCATTCACATATTTCAGATACGTGAAGATATTCTAAATGGGGGAGATGGAGTAACCTGGAATATTTTTGCTTAAAGTAGCAAAATTTTCCCCTAGAGAATAAGATAAAATTCCTCTGGGTATCCTCCTTCAACAGCTGATAGTTTACTTGCAGTTATATTCAATATTTCTCTAAACTACCAGTTTAACATGGCACTTCTAATGCGCCTGCTGAGCAGGGTCTCTTTGTGTCCTCCTTATTTTCTCTGGCATCCACATTTGTACATGTGCTCTTCTTTCTCTGGCATCTTTTCCCCGAGCTCGATGAGGCAGGCTGATGACACACTGTACGTATGTGGGTGTGTACTTTTGCCACAATATATTCTCCTATCTGCTGGCGACAAATCTAGAAGGCCACTTAGGAGCAGCCTAAGACTAAGCATTCAACCAAGAGCCCAGAGCTCCTTGCCTCTGACTATGCCACACACGTATCCTTAGCAGCTTCTGGGCTTCATCTCATTCTCCAAGGTAAAGGTAGCACTCTGATGCAGCCAAAACAGAAGAATGCTCAGAAGGTTCTTGAATACAGTTATATTACCGACAAGGAAAGAAACAAGGAAATCCTCAGTTTCTGACATATCACGAAATTAGGGTGAAATTTGAGGGAGTTTTGTGATCAGAAATTGTTAAGTACTATGACAGGGAGAAAGCAGGAATGTCTGAAGTGTTGGGTGACAAGTAAGAGCACAAATACATTACGATGAGTTGTTCCTTCCCATATCTGAACCTTCAGCAGTAGTTGTATTAGAAAGAAAAACAATCCATGTCCACTTATCTATATATCTAGCAAGGTAGCAAGAGTGGGTATTAAGGGATATAAGCGAAGCTCCTCATATACCAAGGGTGTCCGGAAAACTCTCTCCTCTCAATGAGAGAGCAGTTCCATATATCTAAATGTTAACGCCATTTTTTTCCTGACACTAAACCAAGATTTGCTGCAGTATGCAAATTCCTGCAGAGTGTGAATTGACAAGCTGCAGCCCCTTTTTTTTTCTGAGCCATCAACCTTGCTTTCTAGGGAACTGCCACTAGATTTCTTCCAGTCCTTGAAGTACTTAAACTTGGAAGGGCAGAGAACACAAACTGAAAACCAACAAAGACAGTCTCCAGTCAGTTCCACAGCCCTAAGGACTAAGTGTGTGGAATTTGGCCCCAAGGACTCTGAGTACGATCCTTACACTTGCTGGGACTGTGCGTAACTCTCACATTTCTTGGCAACATTTGTAAAAAGAGTCCAAGTGCTGAAAGAAAATGTTACAATCCATCCTAAGGCAGACAGGAGCTCCAGCAGCTCCAAAGAAAAAAATAAAGAAAATAAATAAATTTAAAATAAAATAGAAAAAAAAAAAAGGACATTTTAAGTAGAAAGTGAGGGCAGGAGGAGGAAGACAGAAAAGCAGCACTGAACAGAACACAGCACAAAGCCAAGAGGTTCCATTATGGCTGGCTGAGGCACGTCTGCTCCATTCTGCGGTGCCTGTGCAGGAAGATAAGGGGACCCAAGCACTGCCAGCAGCAAAGGAGCCTGACAAAGAGCCAGAGCGGGGCGAGCTGAGCTCAAGAGCCTCGTGGGAGAGGTGAGCAATAATTTGAATTTAGTGCAGTCAGAAGGAGAAACAAAGACACACTGAAAAATAGGTACCAGGAGCACGGCCACGCCTGGCAGCCCCCTTCCTGCGGTGCACAGGCCTCTGTCTCGCTGGCTTGCAGCTCCTCCAGGCGCCGTTAGATGCCACTCTGCAGCATTCCTCAAGCAACGCAGCCACCTCCACCACCACCTGGGAGCTCCAAATGCTGGTGCCAGGCCAGAGAAAGAGCAGCTGGTGGCAGCGGCCACTGCGAAGAGCAGCACAAGAGCCGGAGGTGCAGCTGGCAGAAGGGGAGGCTCAGGGCTATCTTCTGGCTGAACTAACACATGGCTCACTCCTGACCCTGCCTTTCAGGAGCCAGACCATCTCCGGCCACCTCCTGTGGGTCACTGCTCCTCAGTCAGACCCCAGGCCCCTCCATCGCAGTGAACCCCAGAGTTTTGCCTGCAGAGGAAACTCAACCAGATACTGTCTACTACCTCCTGATGCAGACCTGAGCTCCCCTCCCAGGTACCACCCACAAATGTAACACACACTGCCACCCTGATTCAGCTTCATCAATTTCCTTCAAGAAGTCCATCTCCTTTCTTCTCTCTGCCTGTGCAGATAGCAACCTGCCTTGCACTCAACGCAAACTCATTCAGGGTGGCACACAGAGGTGTGTCAAACTCAGCAACCTGAAGCACAAACGAGACAGCATCAGCAGGAGCTAGAGGAGCAGAAGGCTGGACTGCCTGGAAAAAAGGCAAGACTTAAGAGGAAAAGACTACAGTCAGTTTGACCTTCTGCCTGGTTTGCTACTGAGAGTGACGCCATCGCTTTCCTCCTCTTTCTGGGCACTTTCCTTATTTTCCACCCCAGCTTCTTGCTGAACTTCTCCTCTTGTGGCCCAAAGGCAAATGGACAGAGAAAAAACCTGAGTGACAGCAGTACAGAGTGAACAGGGAAAGGAAAGTAGGAGAGATGGTATGCAAACTGCATCAGGGTAGTAGAAGGCATGGTAATGGGACCATCACTCATTCTTACACGTGCTAATTCCCCAAGTCCCAGGTTGCAAAGCAGCATCCACAGTTGCTCCTATTAGACTTTGCCAGTGCAGCCTGGCAAGGTGTTGCAGTGAAGTTGGGGCCACAATTCAGTTGCAGCAATAAAACAGCTGAAATATTTGAGGGAGGGGAGAGAATGGGGGAGAATGGGTTATGGCAGCAAAGAAAATTTAATTTTGCTTTGCAGTAGAAAGAGTGCAATCGATAGATGAGGTGTGAGTGCTGAATTCTGATGGCTCGCACAGCTGGAGTTGCATGTGGGTATGACTGATGTAAAAGCAGTGAGCAATCACAACTGCTGGTCAGGTTCCTGGACACGATTTCCTGGGAAATCTCCCACTCCCCATTCCTAGCACACCTATGCTTCCCCTATAGGGACCAAAAATATCCATGGTTTAGACACTCGAGGGCCACATTTAAGTCCTTTTGCATAGCCAGCAGCTCTTCTTGTAACACCAATAGCTAGATTCATACTGTAACATTTAAGCAGAACTTACAGATATGCTGATTCCCATTGGGGAAGGAAAAACAAACAAACAAAACCAAACCACAACAACCCACACCAAACCCACAAACAGACTATGGGCAGGAGAAGTTCCAAAAGTCTGTCTGCAAGTTTACAGCGTTCACTTCCCCAGCCTGTCATAGACACCAACTCATCAGCTAGTACTGGGAAGTTTTCTTTCAAATTTTGCTGACACGTGCAGGCTGCTTGGGTCTGCCCTTAGTCATAGCAGGACTGACTACAATTCATCTCCTGGGTCAGACAGTTGAAGTGTTCAGTGGTATCTTGGCTGAAGTTTCACTGCCTTGCACAGGTTTTGCTTTTTCCATGCTCTCGTTTTGGTCTTTTTTTCATGTTGATTTAGGGTTATGAATGCTGAATTTCTCATTGAAGTTAAATCACGCTTCCTAGGTCTAGATTTTTACACAAACTCCTAACTGTCCTTTCAGCAAGGTCAGACCAGGTTTTCCAAAAGGCTCAGTTTAAACAGCAAGCAGATGGCCAAATACCCTCTGGGCTTTGGAAATTAAATAAACTGGCTTCAGAGTCAGTTACCATTTTCAGATAGTCTGCCATCCATTGAAGTCTATTGACTTAACAATAAGCAGAACACAAAGAAAATGAATCTCCACTAACACACTTCGTGACAGTTTGTCTAATAAATTTGTGATTTAGTAACAGGATTCATTATTGCTGCAAATGGCAGATTGGGCTCTTTGACAGAGTAATTACAGATAAGAACAGGTTGTGAAGCTGCAGATAAAAAGGGAGGGGGTCATAGCAGTTCCCAGAGCAGGTTGGTACAGCAGGTTATTAGTCTGTCAGCAGGGCAGGAACACTATTTTACCAGTGGTTCTCCATTCTTCAGTAAAAACTGGTGTGCACTAGAATAGCCAGGCTCTCAGTATGACCCAACCTTGTGATCTAGTTCCCTTAACATCTACAGGAAACACACAGACACGGCTGTGCCCTCCTGTATTGTCACGGCTGTAGTCCTGTAATTGGGAGTTCAGTTTTCCAGGCAAGGAAAGAAGCAGTAGTGGTTTCAAAACCAGAATTTAACCACAAGAACCAGTACTTGCACCAGATCTCACAAGCTAAGCAGGGCTAGATCAGTGCGTGGAAAAAGAGACGACCAAACTAGAACTACGTGATTAAGGACCTTGTCACATTACACTGCAGCCTTTTCCATGGCCACGGCATACCAGGAAAGGCTTTGGAGAGTTTCCCTGTTCTGGGCATGGACAGTACAGTCTTGGCTACTCTGGTAGCTACAGGGCCAGGACAAACAGGAGGCTCTCAGTATCTAATACATTCATTATAACCAGGCCCTGACACAACGAAACACCAACCTCATTAGGCTTGTTATGTAATTCTTATCATCTGCTCAGAGACTGTAAGACAGAGCGTCTTCTTAGAAGTTTGTACACAGTGACAGTAAAGTGTTTCTAATGAGTTATGTCCAGAGAAAACAAAGAGCCTTTGACTTCAATCATTCTACTCTATTTTCTTCTTTACTACAATGGAATATTATGGTTTCGCTACATAGAACTCAACCAAAAGCCATTAATAAAAAGCTGATATTGACCAAATCAATACTGATTAATAACAAACTCTGCAACAGTCAACCAGTTACTTATTATCACCAAGCAAACGGATCTGGGGTCCACAGGAGTGAACAGGAGAGCTCGACAAAGCAAGAGGCTGTGGGGTAGCACAAACTGGACTGTGGTAACATCCTGAGCTCTGCATTTGTGTGCATGGAAGAGCCTCCTGCCTGCCCTGGGGAGGCTGCAGCCTACAGAGTGAAAGAAATAACCCCAACTGGAATAAATCAGCATATACCATTTTTATGAAGTTGTTCGAAAAACTGTTTATGCCCAAAACACTCCGCAAGTAAGTTGGGAGTGTCTTTTACTGCCCGTGGTGATGAGGCCAAAGGGGTTTTTTTTGGTTTCAGACAGTGGCTACTGAGCTGGAATGTATCAGCAAGGGAAACCAGGAACTAGGTGAAGTATCAGGAAGTTGAAAATCTCCATGTAGGCAGGCACTGAAGCACCAAAACATTTATGTTTGCTCGTGCCTAATGAAAAGCAGTGTGCTTTAAGGAAAATCTGCAGAGACACTTGGGCAGGAGGTGGGGAAATCAAAATCAAATGAGGTCATTTATGTGTGAATTACTTCAATAAGTGAAATGAGGCAGGAGAGTGCTCAGATGTGTTTTCATTGCATGAAAAAACCCATTCTTTTGCTAGAGGATAAAGAAAGTTACACTTATTTAGAGAAACACATTTTTGAGAAGTATGAGAAGCATAGTAATTTCCAGCTTGTACCTAAATCTCAGTTTGCAGGAGGCAATAAAGGGATAGTAAGAAAGATTCCTATTATATGTCACCTATGACCCACCACTCATCACCAACTGAGTAAGATACTGGGCTAAAGGGACCTCTGAGTAGGTAATTTTATGTTCATGATTGTCTTCAAAGGCTGCCATGGGGATTTCAGAGTGGAGGCACTCAGGTCTCCAAATTTAGCTGTAAACTTCAGACTGAAATCAACTTAGAAGCTATGAACTATATTGCTTTGTTTCTTATTAGGATATTATTTCTGGACTATACCAAGGAGATCTTAGATAAGCCTGAAAATTCTTCAAATGGGATTTATTATTTTTGTAGATGGGAGCGTGAAAGACAGCTTTTCACTCACTTTTAGTAATTTTTTATTAGTACTCTTATGCTGATGAACCAGTTATTTGGCAATCCCTAACAAACAAGACCCTCAGCCCTGCCTTCTGTGAAGAGTTATTTCCAATGTCTTTAAGCACCTTAGGTTTAAATAATCTTAAACATCTTTCTCATCACTTCCAAGAATAAAACAAGCAGATCCAATGTGAAGAGTTGAATTTACTAAAATAGCAGGTGAGAATACAGGCACTGCTAAAATTATGAGATCATAAAGAAATATGAAAATGGTTTTTTATACTTACCCTTGACATTTCTGTGCTATGTTTAATGTTCTAGCTGAAGCTGTTTAGTAAACCATTTTCTACCAGTTGCTCATTTCATGCCATATACAGCTTTTATTAATGGTCTCAAATGTTGCAAAATAATGGGGTTTAAGAAAAGCAATCCTCCACATTTTACTGCATAGGCATTGCACATGAGGCACTGAATTCTCAACATGCATGATGTTGTTTGCACTGATATGTTTCCAGGCATTTGTGTATCAGTTAAATCAAAGGCCTTGACAAAAATATTGGTTTCAGCATCCCTGCGTGCCTGGTGAGCAGAAAAAGCAAGCAGAGCATTCTAGAGAGACCAGCTGATAAAGTGTTTTCTTGTTTACAGAGAGCAGACAAGCATCTCAGTTGTGATCTGACTGAAGTTAACATCAAGACCCAAAAGGAGTTGAACGCTGATTAGATTCCCTGTTCCCCTCCTTGTATTTAAAATATTCTGAAGTCAGTTTAGCACTAATAAAAGGGATCTGAGTAGCACTCCTGAAGCAGTTCTTTAAGTGAGGTCTGGTTTCAAACTTGACAACAGCCCCCAGATTAAGAGACTGTCATTTCCCATTCAGTCTTTTTTTTTTTTTCTGTTTAGCAGCCAGCACAAAGGGAAAGGGGCACCCCGCTTTCCCTGACCACCTAAAGCTTCTGAAACTTTGTTGTGGCATCTTCGCATTGAGATCCCTGGCAGTTAGATGTGGGCATATAACAATAATACCGAGCTACTCACTATCCTCTCCACTTTGGCAAGGCAGAGCTACAGTAAGCACTCGGTATGCAGGCGAATGTCTGGACAGCCAAAGGAAAATACTGCAAGGTTACCCCACAAAAATGGCCTTAGGATAGATGCTACACTAGTATTGCCTGGTTACCCTTCACTGAGCACAATGGTGGAATGCAAAAGGTTTGAGCAATTTTATGCAGCTGCTGACGCTGTTCTGCATGAAGGTTTGTGTTTATTAGGAATTCTAGGAAGATGTGAGCCTGGCATGCTTTAACGCACATGAGAAGGCTGCTGGTTCCACCTCTGCTCAGTCAATACCCTCTGCCAAATGCGGAAGAGTTAGTTATTGTGGCTTGTGAAAATGCCACAAGATGCTACCTTGAAACCTCCAAAATCAAGTTTTAATACTCAGAGCCCCATAAGGAACTGAGTAACTTAAGATCTGGATTTCATTTGGCAGCTTGGACTGTACTTAGAAATGTGAAGATGCAGCAAGGGTTGGGCCTCCTGAGTTGCTCATTTGCAGAGCGGGGTCTGTGTACCCCGTGTTCCTTTTCACCAAGTCAAGAGGGACAGGCTGTCCAAGAGTACCTTATTATGACCATCTCAGTGTTCTGTGCAAATTCATGGTACTCCACTGTATGTCTATGGGGAAGAAGGAAAGCAAATCCTCGATTTCCTTGTTTGTGGAACAGAAGGAAATGGAGCCAAAAGGAGTTGCCAGAGGCCATACAGTCAACAGCAGAGGCCATTTTAGGACCCAGATAAGGATTTCTTTTCTATAGTATCCAAAATAAGTGTATTAAATAATTTAGCAAATATTTCAATATCAGGTATTTATGCAGGGCAGGAACTGAGTCACTTTGTGTGATATCAAACTTCAGGCAAACAAAGGAATATGTAATAATCAAATCTTTATCTTTAAAAGATTAGAACCTTACACATTAGAAATGAATCACTTCTAAAACAAAGCCAAATGAGGAAGAGGGGGAAGGTCACGAATAGGTCCGAATGAATAGACCAAAATCTTTTCCCACAACCAAGATGCTTGGACACTGCACCAAGATATGTACAGAAAGATTTGTTTAATTTCTTACCCTCTAAATCTGCTCTCCCCACCCCACTGTGGACAGAACAGAAAATTAACTTGCCTTAAGCAAAACAAGCACAGCGAGTTGGCATTTATCAGTTCCATACACTGTGAATGTCTGATTGTAACGGCATTTTTCATTAGCAATATAAAAATACTATTGCAACTGCTGTACAGAGCTGAAGGGTGAGAGTCAGCAAGACAGATCCCAACATGTTTCCAAGAGAATCCCAGAGTGTGATTACCAGTAACTTCTTACCTGACAAGATAGCAAATTGCCTGTGGAGCTGCTCTATTATATCCACTGCAACCAGCGGCCGTATCTCCTGCTGCATGATTTCATCTGTGCAAGTGAAAAGAGAAATCTTCAATGAGTTAATAAAACCTTAATGACAGTTTTTCTATCCTTTAACTACCCAGCAAAACAAAAATTACACTCAAAGGAATAGAGCCTGCCTTGACTATTGGCTCAGATGTTACATGACTCTCACAGAGAAGTTTATGATACTTACAGTCTCATCTTCAGCCTACTTACTTTATTTATCGCCTTGTGATTTCAGAGAGAGCTTTTCATAAACCGGCTCCAGTAGATTTGCCAGAGCGTGTCACAGGTTTGCTCAAGCTGACAGCCTGCTCCTTACTACTTCATGTTCCATATTAAGCCACTGCATTTGGCCTCCCACATAAAGCAGCTTTTCAGTCTTTGAAACAGTAAAGTCTATTTCAGACACAGTGCCATGTTCCAGCCTGAATTCCCTGCTCTCTGCTTGAGGACTTTGTGTAACCAGCTAATCCAGAACAGTTTCCTTTGCTGATGCTTTTTCCGCTACAAGCAAATACATAGTAAAAGGAGGAAATAAGGGGCTGTGAGGCTTTCTTCTCGTGAGAACAAAGCCTGTTCTTTCGAAGTAAACACTGTAAAGTTAAAAAATAACTTGGCAAGCAGCTGGGGGAAAATCACCACAATTTTTTTGTGTGTGATCTTTTTGGTGACCAGCAACTATAATCTCACATTGAGCTAATTTGATCTCTTTCTGTAACAGGTGCACACAATTATTCTCCCCATTCTTCACCGCAGTCCAGACCAGCAACATTTACTGGAGAATATCTGCCAGCTCAATGGGCAGGATCAAGGTTCACATTACAAAAGCACCTATTGTAATTAGGATTTTAGCCACTGCACAGCTACAGAACAGCAACCAGTCCTGGCTTTGTACGGTTCACCTCTAACTGCCCAGACAACAGGCAGAAGGAAGGAAGCTGGGTCCAGATAGACCCAGATCAAAGGCAGGTAGTTGCCTTATTTAAGCATCAAGATCTTCACTGATGTCAATACAATGCAGGCACTGAAATACTTCAGTGCACCTGGTTTTAAACAAACTGTCCAGAAACAGGGAGGTCAGAGAGGTTAGAAATCAGCTTCTTTCTTCCTGCATCCCAGCCCGCTGCCCAAAATCTGTCTTGCTTTCAGACATCCACTCTGATCCTTTGCAGAACTAGGGATTCTAGGTTTTAAATAACACCATGTCACTTGGAAACTTCTATGTTCCTTTTCAAACACTTCATTAATGTCTTGAGACAAAGTAACCAAAGAGCCTGTGTCATAGCCCTCTCCTAGACAGATGGTGACACACAATAGGGAGAGAAGTTGCAAAGATTTTGGCTCGTGCACAGAACAAGGCAATAATTTGAAGCAATTGAAGGGGCAAACAAACAAAAACCCACACAAACACAACACAAAACACACAAAAAAACCCCCAAACAAACAAAAAAAACCCACCACACAACCAAACACAAAACCCAAGAGGCTGATTCTAGGACAGTGCTTAAAGGCAGTTACTCTCCAATATTGATGAGTTGGTAACCCCTTCACAGCACAGAGCTTGCACCAGAAGTCTCAGTCCATGGAAACATGATTACCTAGAGCTGCTGAAGAAAGTTTTTAATCTTTAACTAAAAGAAAAGTTTGAAAAATTTCTTAAAAGGAAACCAAAAGACACAGGTCTGGGTTTGTTTTAAAGCCATGAGGTTTTGACTAGCCTTAGTGAGTATTGATCCGTTCATACCTTCCACTGACGTTATCCCAGCAGGCTCTGTGGCCTTCCTGGTCTGTGCACTGCAGGCCACAAGCCCGCAGGAATCGACGTTCAGCCTCCTGGGCAGAGGCCTCGCACCATTTTCCTGTGGGACAGACACCACGGCCAGGAAAACCTTCCTTTAGGCCGACACGAGCCGATATTGAGCTAACAGCTGCAGGTGCATAGACTACTTTGGAAAAACGTAGTGGTGACAGGAATGCTCCAATTCGCTACACAGGGACCCAAAAGTCAATGGGAAGGTTTTAGGAAGCAGACAAGCTGCAGGAGCTTAGCAAGAGATGTCTTGCTTCGTTGTACCTCGCTAATATCTGCAGAAGTGACTGGAAAACCCCTGGTCACTTCAGAGCAGCCCTGTCCTCTGACAAAGTCTGTACAGCCATGCAACTAAAGGTCATATCAGAACACACACCAGCCAAGTGGCTGGTCATGGTTATCTTGGCTCAGGCATTTCCTAGTTTCTCTGTGGTTATTCTTGTGGCCTTAATTTTTTTTAATTGAAGATGCAGTTGCACATACCTTCTCAAATAAAAAAGAAATTAAAAAAATTTTAAAAAGCTTAAACAGTATTATGTGAAACAATGCCAGTCCCCTACATAGGTCAAAGTTGAATCTTTACACATATCACACTTGAGCTATCATTACACATATCATTACTGGAGCTAATTGAATTTGCCAGGACAATTAAAATGTGAATAAGGATGTGATACTAGAGGAAAAGAAATGAAACAAATCAGTTCATCTACCCTTGGCTCTCTTCTTAAACTGCTATAAATTCAATACCTGGCAGAGACCAGTTTCACTGCAGAAGAATTAGGCCTTATAGTTTTGCTTGAAGGTTTTGTACCAAGGAGGAGAGAAAGCAATTACTATAGCCATCTGTCTGACACAGCTTCTCCTCCCTCCCAGATCTCTGGGGAGCCTGCCTGCAACTGTGCTATCTAATCGTTAAAGGGGGAAAGCCATTCAGTTACACTTCGTAATTCCTCACTCAAAAATGGAACATGCTTGGGCTTCCCCCCACACACACTTGGCTATTTTCTTTTTCAGCACAGCTGTACGTATTCCTGCAGCAGCCCACGGACTGCTGCCTTCAGAGCCACACCAACAGCAGATGATTAAAAACAACGCTTAGTACAATCTTCTTCCTTCCTCTCTTCTCTGAGCAGAGATAAATTAGTTCACATGCTAATGGAAACTAATGGTTCCAACAGCGTTGGAAAGATGACCTGCTGGAGTGAAAGATTAGACTGTGCTGAGCAGATTGACACAGCAGTGCCTGTGGCTCCATGAAAGACAACCAAAGGCAACCAGCCATCATAGGTCTTGCGTTGGTTTTTCATGACTGAACACTACAACTGCCTGGACTAACGTGGACTAGAGGAGAGGGTTGCTTCAATCCCGCACCTGAAGTCACTAATCTTGGAATAACGAGTTACAAATTTCATCTCTTCTTAATGACAGCCTAGTATGGGCTTCCTTCCCTTCATAGGGAAGGAAGACAGCTGGGAGCAAAATAAAATCTTTGCTGAAATCAGAGAGTATGTTGGCCTAGTTCTACTCTGTGCAAGCTCAGTTAAAAATGACCCTCACCGCATTTAAATCAAAATTGTGGATTTGGGGAAAGATCAGATTGCTGATGTGATGGAGTAGCTGGGTAGGGTTAAGCGTAAGGCCAGAGATTTCCTTTTAAAAGCGTGAAAGGACACCTAATGTTACATGTTCTTATTCTTCTTAAAAAGTACCAAAAGGCAACACACAAATCCAGAGTTTAACAGTTGCAAAGTACCTACAGTTCAAACCCAAGTCCAGTGCCTGCTTGCCCTGAAAAACAACAGCGAAAAGTCTAGCAGAGCTAAGTCAGATTTCAACAATTAAACACAAAAAGAAGACAAGTTTGCATGTCTTCACTGATGAGGTTCAAAGCAAGCTAAAGGATTTGAAAATATTCTGTCCCAGCAGAATTTCCAATGAAAACCCTTAAGCAAAACATTTCCGTTCCTGAAGGTCAAAAAGAACTTCAAAGTTATAACATCAGAGAAAGAACTTTTTTAAAAAATTCTATTTATTTCTCTTTCTCACCATTTGTACCTTTTGTTTACTTTTTTGAAAAGGTTTGTTTGTTCTGTCAGCCCAGACAGAGAAACAGCAAGATCAGTTCCTGATACAAGCTGGCTGTGCTACAGACTGTTTGCTTAAATGACTAACTAAAAATCCTGCTATAAACAGAAAAGAAATCACATCCTTTCTCTTATTCTTCTGAACATTCCCACCTTTTTTTTTTTTTTTCTTTTGGCTGAGCCATGCTGAGTCAACTGAAAACTAAGCCAGGAACAAAGTTATTGTAAATAAAGTAGAACAATCTTTTTCTCGGTGGGCTGCTTTTTATCTGGATTAGTTCTATGCAGAGGAGCTTGAGGGTTACAAATGCTAGTAAGGTGTGGGGTTGGAAATGGCAAGGCCAGGACCACCTCTTCCAACAGAGAATCACACTTAGAATAGCTTAGCACAAAAGCAAAAATGCAGCATAGGTGTCGTCTTTTCTCTGAGATCGTCTGCTAACCAAGCACAACTGTAAAAACCTACAGAGTGTATTTGTTTAAATGCAGTTTCTGTTCTCATTAAAAGTAGGTTTGCTAGCAAAGTTTGCTAACTAACTTCAAAAGGCAGAAGATTCTTCTAAAATATTTAAGTAAATCTGGTTCATGTTTGGAGGTATCCCTTAAATGTTTTTGGTTGGTTGGTTTTTCTGTAACAGCAAACCCGACTTTGTGTACATTAATGTAGTAGAAATCTGGACAAGCAAGGTTAGGAGCAAGAGTCCAACCATCCTGAGGGATGCACTGCTGAGAGGCTCTGATCCCTTGTGAAGGGGACACATCCAGGCCGCGGTGTGGAGCAAATTGCCTGGCAAGGTTTCCCAAAAAATGTCCATGGAAGAGGGAAAGGTAAGGACTGCACATGCGTCTCTGCAGAGCTGAAAAACCTGTGAACCTTGGTGTCTGGGCAGAAACTGAACTGGTACGTGATGTGATCTTCTATTGCACAGTAAATCCGCTCTGAAGTTTTCTCCTTTCATTACATTAAGTCGCAATTGGTATTTTCAGAACATACTGCACAGCCTGATGAAGGACATACAGCTTTACAGGAGCTTTGATCTGCAGGCACATTAAACATTTCTTCCGATTTTAAGTCTTTCAGTGAAGATTACTCAAATTACTTTGGATCACAGCATTTTTCAGTTCATCTCATTGACTAAATTTCATGTTCACTTTTAACATAAAATTACAGGGGCAGAGAGGTCACAGATTGAAAAACACCTGCTTAGCGGTTTTGTTTTCCTGTGCTCCAAGAGCGGTTATAGACTTAATTAAACAAGTTGTTTTTCTGGGCAGGCATAGTACACATTAAAAGTCAACTGTGGCTGATGTGGAAGGAGCTGAAAGGTTTATATCAAAGAACTGAAACCACGTCCTCCCAATTGGAAATCCCCTCACTTGCACTTTCTTGGGGAGGTATGTTGGGCCACTGTGGAAACTGGAAAAATCTTACAACCCTAAAGATGCAAACCCATTAACACACACACATCCACACCCCTGTGCTTTAAGTTTACTGAACGAAAGATTCCAGATGGGCCCACAGCAGACATTAGTGGCAACTGCTAGATGTGAACACTGTCCAAATAAGAAGGACTACAAACAGGCATCAGGGAGGTTGGGGACACCGGGGAGAATTTGAATTCCCAGTTACTTGCAGGTCAACATTGCCACTATATAGCAGGGAAGTTTCTAGCTTACCCTCAAAATCACACCAGCCATTAGCAAACTGCAAAGACTTTCAAGTCAAAGAGTCCAGCACGCTCCTTCTTTACCTTGGAAATGCAAGCAGACCACAGTTATTTTGGATTCAAACCTGAACTTTCCCCCGGCTTTAGATCCAGGCTTTCAGGTGGCTGCTCATTCAGCAGACCCCTCAGACACATGGTTAAGGCGAAGTTAAGTCCATGTGCAGCTGCACTGAAACTAGAGGAAATGTTCATATGCTTGGAGTCCTGTTTCATTAAACATTTAAGTACGTATTAATCTAAAATGATAGCACATGGCCAGGAAGTTCACAGATAGTATTAAAATCTGACCCCGAGGAACCCCAAGACTTGGACATAGGGGAGCTGACAGCTCTCAATCAGGTCTATCTATAGTTTAAAAATCAATTATTTATTTCTGTGTCAAATTGGCAAGCAGGCTGTTACCAACCCAGGCAGGATGGGTCCTTGCTACTATTTATTATCTGCAGTGCTGCTACTGCTAATGCACACCCTCTAGGGCAGCGGTGTCAAACTCATTTTCACCTACATCTATACAGTCCTAAAATTACATTTGGCCCTTTGAAGGCAATAACGAGGCTGATGTGGCCCCTGGTGAAAACAAATTTGACACCCCTGCTCTAGGGTTTATTTCAGCTTTCTAAGCCAACTACAGAAGATTTTGGTACAGACTTGCTCAGGTGAAGAAGCAGATTTTGCCACTTTTTCCATTTAATCACTTCTTGAAAAACAGTCTTCTGATGTTCTTGGTTGGCTGGGATTTGTTTGTTTTTAAATAAAATACCTTAAAATTGATTGGTGAATAATAAAAAAAAACAAACAAACAACACATTCTCCTACATAAGTAAACTGTAAAGAAAATGAATAGCCCAGTATTTGGATTTACTGTTGATACATTCTACAAAAATACATTGGTGTGTGCAAATATATATCTACAGTCATACTTCAAGGACTTAGACAACTACTTATTGTTAGAATGCACCACACATTTATACACACATCTAAGAACCCTTGATTAATAAACCCCATAAAAGCTAAACTGCACAAACTAATATAAAATTCTTAAAGCATATACTCTTACTGTTCAGTTTAGGTGACTTTATATCTCATCCTGTTACGAATACACTCCTTTGTAATATTTCTGTAAAATCATGAGATAGTAATGATTAACAAGTCTTCACTATACATTATGAACTATACATGATGTGCAAAGAGCTACAGAAGCACACACAATTCCACATCATTTGCTCAGCAAAACACTTTTTGCTTTTTTTGAGAAAGAGAGAGAGACAGACATTGCCTAAAGAGACAGAGCACACATTGGGATATTATAGGGAGGATGTTATATCCTGCTCTCCATGAGACAGAAACTTGCCTAATAAAAGGCATTAAAGGCCAAGGTCTAATCTCAGCAACAGCTTCAAGAAGTTAATCCAGATTTACAACAGCATGGCACAGCCCCTTGTCTAGTTCCTCAGCAGTAAACACTTCTTGATGGTTTCTATTCTTTGCCAAAGAAAAGTTAAGTCATCTTCTTCCCAAAAATCTGTGCTTCACAACAATGCTGGATTGCTAGAACACAAATTCCTGTTCAGAGAACAGAACACGACAAAAGGAGGTTTCACATTTCCACACTGTTACGTTAAAATCCATCACGAATAACAAAAACCTCATGTGGCAAACTACAAAGCTAAAATACATCCACTACAATACCTGAGCACTAAGCCAATCAAGAGATATGACAGACTGTGCAGCAGACTTCAGTCCTTCTGTCCCAGAGCTTCCCAGCAGACACTTTCATGGCTGAAACAGTATCTTAGAAAAATTCCAGCCGCTGTCTCTGCTCTGAACTACTGCATCCACCAAAATCACTTTAGAGCCTATTCATGCAATTTTTGAGGGACCCCTTGGCTCAGGAGCAGAAGGACTGTTTTCTTGCTCACTCCTGAAAAGAGGCCAGTTAGCTCAAAAATATTTCCCTGGTTCCTGCCATTGGAGACAAACTGTGAGCCATAGCGGCCGTCACTGCCGCCAGCAGCACTCCAAACATGTATCTCAGTAACAGGACAATACTGCTCACGGCTGATCTGCCTCCTCGAGGAGGCCCAGCCACCCCCCCAGCAGCCTTCTCCAAGCTGTCACCACCATCTCAGTCCAGACGCCCATTAGAAAAAGCAACAGAAACACATCATGAAGAGCAATGCCTTCCTTTTATAAACACACACACACTCACATGTGCCCTCCCTTGTGCCGCAGGCTGGCTTCTCTGCAGTCCTGCTGGGGTAATGAGTTCACACGAGGCAGAGGGAAGGGATACCGAGAGGTGGCCTTCTGTGGAAGCAGTCCTGGATCTAACCGACGCTGCACCAAAGAGCTGACACTCTCCTGGAAGAGCCTGCACAAATCGCTTACTAACTGCTTCAGTGCAAACCACAGCAGAGAACTACGACACCCACCGTGCCCAGGCTTTAACCCTCCCCAAGGCTTCTTCCCTCCCAGGCAGCTCCCCGGCCCTGGGGCATCCACAGCTTGGCACAAACAAATGAACGTACATCCCAACAAGAGACACGGCAGATTCGTTTTCTCAGATTAAGGGATGGAAAAGGCTCTCATTAAAATAACTTTAAATAGTAGAGTATTCAGGGCCAAGGGAAACCAACAGCACTGCTGTGAATTGCTGTCCTGGAGCACTTTCCCGAGGGCACACCCACACACCAAAGCATAGTAGTGTTATTTAAAGACAAAGGAGAAGGCCGCACAAGACCTATGAATTTCATTGGCAACACGACACCAGCTCTTGGACAAGGGAGTGATCAGTTCAATGTATCCAGTTCAACAAATACTTAGGACACAAGTTCACACGGTGCCTGAGGAGAGTACTCATGCTTTCACATGGGAGTGCCAAGGGTAACTCGGCATCTATAGCTGTCCGAGGCAATATTGGGTCATCACTTCAGAATTATGTTTATTGATAAAATTGTCCCTTTACCACCACAAACCCCAGCAGCTCAGTAACTTTAAGTACAAGTTGCTCTTCACCTAGGGTACAGCACAGGAGCTGTATGTATGTTCTGGTAACATCTTTCTTCTACATGTCCTGCCATCAGTCAGGCTAAAAAAGGACAAGTGTCATTCATTTTATAGATAGGGAAACTGAGGCACAGGGAGAGGAATCCAGGTGACCAGCCAACCTCAGTTTCCCCTACCTGTAAAAACAAAACAATGAAAGCTGTCTGTACAGACAGGCTATTGGAATGCATCTGCCCTAAGGGTAACACACCAAGCATTTCCATTCTTCCTTCATCAGCCAACCAACACAAATTAACACAATGTTTATAGTAGAGCGCGAGAAAACTAACAAGATTTTATATGTCGTTACAGCTAGATGCCAAATCAGAGCATCACCATACTAGGTATGAGAGCTTAGGACACCTGCAGCGTTACAGACAGATGCTGGTAGATGGATAAAGGTAGGCTAGAAGAGCAGAAGGACACATAGTATGTTTTTACATTACACTTTCTTTCCCCAACCTCTCAAACTCTGTGCTAAACAAATGAATTTACCAGCTATAGTGAGTGTGCAATGTTACTTTCTGCTGCCTATACTGATGTAGTAGTCCACATGTCACCAATTTACAATCAAAAATGTCTCCCGTTCCCGACACATTTTGCTGTCCAGAGGGGAGGCTGTGGGTGGCAGATTCAGCTCCAGCTCTGCTTGCACACAGCGAACTGACCAGAGCCCAGTTACACAGAGACCCAGCTCATCTCGGGTGGGAGCCCCACGGCAGGCAGCAGAGTCAGGGCAGAGCAGAGGTCCCAGCAAGGTCTGGTGTAGCCCCCCACCCTCCCCCAGGCACCATTGCTCACCTTCCCGCAGGGATGACTCCTCATTAGGAGCAGAGGTGGGAGAAGCTCCAAAGCTTCACAGACAAGTGTCACATTGATGTGAGTGGCTGACAAACGTGCCAGATGATTGCACTTTAAAAATCATTTTAACCCTGTGTGTAGACATGCTGCAGTACTAGCAGATCTGTGGAGTTAGAAGATGAAACGCTACTCTGCAAGTGACTGTGAATGGTTAACCTTCCGCTGCCCCGAGACAAGGAGAGAAACGTATTTACCATAGAAGAGTCACCAAGAAATTCCTCTCCATCCACTGCATGCTCAAAGGAAGGCTCAGACAGCACTTTCAGTTTCATAAATTAGATTTATAAGTGTCAGATGCTTTTTCATTTGCATAATTAGTAAAGGTAATTTCAGCGTGCGTCTGTAAAGTGGCTTTGCCAAGCTCAAAAGGCTTAGTTGTGCCTCTCTCACTGTTTTTACTATCCAAATATGGAATAGAGCAATATGGAATAGAGCAATACTTGCTGATGTTTCAGTTTTTGTTACTGGTAAGCATCTGCAGTACATATGGACATTTGCTTAAAAAAAACAACCAAACAAAAAAAACTCCAAAAAACACAACCAAGCACCAAACAAGGACCTAATCCTCAGTTTCTACTGAAATATTGATAACTTGCACCATCCAAGCATCTGACCCCACATGTTCATGTGTTCACCCTCCTGGTAATGGCCCTCCAAAAGCATGACAAGGAATGGCTCATACCTGAGTGCCTCTAACTCAGAGATCACCTTCCCAGACTCCTTCACTGTCAGGACCAAGGGGGATCACTAGGTTCATTGTGTTTGACTTGTTGAACACACAAGAAGTTCACAGAAATTGGATTAAACCAGCATTTTAGAAAGCTCTTTAATCTTATGTTAAAGACTCCGGGCAATGGCAAATCTACTGCTTCCCCTGGAGCTGGCCTAACACAAAGAAATTGGCTTGTGTTTCAAAGCTCTCACTTTAATTCCCAGCCCATTGATTCTCATTGTGATTTTGACTTAAAAAATTGATAGTTGCCCTCAATTTCATCCTCCTTCTGTCAGATGTCCCTTCTTGAGTTTACCGGTAAAGTCAAGGGAAAAATAGAACAGAGTATCCATCTCCTTCACCTCTTCCCATCTCACCTCAGCTTTTCCCAATGCTAGCAGAGGCTGACCCGAGTAATTAACAATATGCCAGTTTCATAATCAGATCTTCAGTTGTGTAGACCCTCGCTCCTTACTGGCCCTCACAACAGAATACTGTATCTAGGTGGTGACTCGAGTTCAGACAAATAGCCTGAACTCAGCAATCCCCAATGTAATGATTCACAGGAAAAGGTTCCGAATACAAATAAAGTGCTATCTTTGTGCAGAACAAAGTTGCTGAGACATCCTGGCCTTGAAAAAAGGTGAAAAAAAGAAATGTTTGCTCAAAAATTCTTGTAAAATCCTGGAGATATTTTTTTTTTTGCGCCCCCTGAGGAACTGAATGAACTAATAGGATCAGATATTTGTGTAACCACACACCTAGTTCAGCCCAAATATTCATATATAGGAAGATGGGCTGCCACAACCAAACTTTGTTTATAATACTTTTATACTTGAGCACCAGTTATTCTACTAGATAATGTCCAGGTGGTGAAGGAGGAGAGTCCGTGACTTAAAAATCTTACTGGGCAGGCAAATCCACAGCAAGATTCAGATAATAAAGCAGCAGCACAATTTATACACAAGCTCAGCATATTACCACAGCAGAATGGGGTCTTCAAGTGGGGCTTGAAGCAGCAGAACTGGCAGAAATTGGAGAATAAGCATAACCAGGGTGAGAACTCTGCACAGATGCTCTTCACCCTCCTGGTACGTTCAGCACCATTTTCCCCTGAAATCATCTACCCAAACAGTTTACGCTACAATGTAGGCTATACAAAAAAAAGCAAACTGAGCTATTATCTCGTGGTAATAAGTCCCACAAGTTAACAAAACATTACCAATTACAGCAATCTGTCTACCCTTGTTTAACGCTTTTCCATTTCACTGAGTTGTTTCTTGTTCTGGTATCGTGGGAGGAAGGGAAAAAACATAAATACCCAGAAGGCCTCTGCTATAACTTGCCCTTTGAGAATTTGTTCTCTTGATCTTCTCAGTGCTACTTATCTTTCAAAACTCCTTTTAAATGGAAATCAAGCTATGCCTTCTCTATTTTCATCACCATTCTCTGAACTTTTCTAATTAGGTAAACAGGGTTCAGTATTGTTCAATAGCAGCAGAGCGGGCTGCATACCAATGGGAAAAGGTGAAGAGAGACATAAGCATCTAAGATAAGGATTTTTATTGGAAAAATCTCTGTGGGGAACAGAATATTTTACTTTAGCTGTTTTCTTTGCAGTGAGAGCCAGCTGAAAAAAAAAAAATCATCTGAGGTTCCCTAGGTAGCATTTTACATCTAAGAGAAGAATAGATACTGAATGCAAATAAACCAAGAAAAAATCTGAGCAATACATGAGGAGGCACTGTGACTGAGTCTCAAGGCATTTACAAATACCGTCCACTTACACTGCAGACTTGAGTTTTCACGTGAAAAAGTCACTTGCCCCAGCAACCAGCACCTTTGTAGAAAGGTCAGCCACGTGGGAAAGTGTTTCTCATTTATTTCACTACTGAAGGTGGGGAAGCTCCAACAGGCCAAGGAATTTCAACCTGATCTCATTCAGATGGGATTTCCTTCTGGAGATAGCACCATAGAAACTGTTTTCTACCTTTAAATCCTTGACCGTTCTAAAACCGTTCCCAGTACTTCAGTTCCTTTTCCTCCCTGAACAGGCAGATCTGAAGAACTGCTTTTCTTTTCCAGCACTAAGAGAGATGCAGCAGTAGGACTGAGAACAAGTGCCCACGATTGCTGGACAAATGGAACCACAGCATTTCTCTGTCCTACAGAAGGACAAAATCAGAAATACTCTGTTAGCACAAGAGACGTGTCCCCATCCCACTGGCAAGGAGGATCTTGCCTGCTTTTGCAGCAACAGCAAAATCCTGAATAGCCTCAGTAATTAACCGCATACTCCATAGAGCCTGCAGATTCATCATCCTGTTTTACACAGCCTCCAGCCTTGAGCACAGATAAAACCACACATTTATTTGCTTAAAAATATATAATCTGCATGCAGCCTCAAGCTCCACAGCGTGCAGAAACACAGTCTAATCAGCCAATGCTCATCCAGCCATGCTAAGCCCCAGGAGCTGTATGGTCCCATTGGAGGACGTGAGCACCACAACAAAGCAGGCTAATTAAGAGCACCTGGGCACAGAAGGGGGCATTTTGGCAGGAGGTGTCCTCAAGCATAAAATATGTTAACCAGCAGCTGGGTGACATGAATAGTCATGTCAGTGCTGAAAAGGCACATAAGCCACTGTCCAAGAGTGATGTATTTCATGACAAGGGGCTATGCTTGGCTTTCAGATTCAGCATCTCTCTTGTTAGTAACTGAGAGCACTACAAGGATGATCATCTCTGGACTGGAATCCCTGGATATTTCTTGCCTGGCTTTCTGGGGGCTCCTTCCCCTTGGTAGTCAGTCATAACATCTTGGAGCTGCAGCTCCCAGAGAGTCTCAGGGTCACATACTGGTACTCAGAATAGCACCATTTGTACATCAGACCCCACACAGGACTTCAGCATCCATAGGCTGGCTCATAGAGCAAGGTCCTTCCTCGGCCTGTTGCAGGGAGCCAGGGCTGTGGAGTTCTGAGCAGTCCTCACACAGCCATAGGGAAACTGCCCTTCAACTGGCCCCTTGCAGTAGCACTGTCTTTTGGTAAGCATTCACTATTTTAATCTCTTTACATGAACAGGAGACTAAAACCACACTTTTAACCACTCATCAAAACAAATCACATTGATTCAAAGGAAGCCTTGAACTTGCACGATCCAGGAACTGGATTAGCTTCGCACAGCCCTGCTCGCCATGGGGTACTGCTGATGGAAGACAGGTTACCTGCAGGTCTGATTGCAACCTCTATTTCTGCTGTAGTTTCCTGTGTGCTTTCCATCTCTTCTCATTATGATATTTAGTACAAGAGATAAAATTGCCACAGAATATTCAGAGCCCCACAGGTGTGATCTGCATTTGAAAAATGCTTCATACTCTGGAGTGCCTGAAGTCCTGAGTAAGCACTAGCCAGTTAGTCCTCAACAACACTCCATCTGGATCTTTACATGGCAGAAAGGGTACCCCTAAGTGAGAATCAAGTCAGAATACGGCCCAGAGATCCATGATCCTGCTTTGCCACTGTGTTCGGACAGAGCCAGCCCAAGGAAGAGGCACACATCCACCCCTAGAGCTTGTCAATGAGTCTTTGCTGGTAGCCAAGGGCTAGCAAGATGGGGCAGGCAGAGGCCAAGTTCTCTGGGACAGATCATCTTTCTTCCCCTGTGTTTATGCAGCATCAACTGCAAAGGGAAATTGGTCTCATCTTAGCTATTAATATACCATCAGGATCCACTGTTTATGGAGGCAGGTAATTCCCACTGTTTCTGCTTCACAGATAATAAAACTAAGGCCAAAACAAGATAAAAGATGAGTACAGGGTCAGAGTCATTTCAGAGCAGAAGCAAAAAAACCCAGGCAGTGTCGTTATTATGAATTCCTGTGCCACCTTGCCAGCTCCTTTGCCCCCTTCTAAAATGCTCACTGCAGGCAGAGTTGTCACTGCTATATTCTCACGGCTCACACAGCTCTAACACATGCAGCTGGAGGCACCTCATCCCTAGCAATAACCTGACTCCTGCCCCTCCTGTGGCCTCCTTGGTTAAGTTTAAAACAAAAGCAGCTCAGACTACTTAACACACTATCTGTTCTGTAGCAGAAAATCATTTTTCCAAGGGATTTCCACCCATACCACTATGCCAGGTCATCTCTCAATATGAGAGGCAGGGAAGGTGTTTCCCTGGGAACGGTAACCATGGCAAAGCTCTTACCAGTGTCTTCCCCTCTCTCTACCTACAGGATAAGAAAAAAAAAGAGCAGATGCTTGAGCTCTGCCTCCAGCAGGCCCCCAAAGCCATGAGCAACCTGGAAACACCTGATCAAAGATACAAGAAGGAACTTCAGTTAATTCTGTTCTGTCTTTTACTCAGATGCCAGACATTTCTGCTATGCTATGCTGAACTCAGAACGCTCCATTACAAAGGGTGCAACTGGAAACATCAGTGTTACCAAAAGGTCAGCCAAATACAACAACGCATAGGTAGGCACTGAGCCCGAAAATCAGCATGCATAGATGGCCGACAGAAGCAGAGGTACAATGGACTGGCTTTGCAGTTTTCAAGCCCTGGCATTGTGTGTTAGAGCCCTAATAAAGAAAACATCTGCAAACCTCAATTTGTAAGCAGTGGCTGCCAGCAGATGACCTGCTTCTGGTCCACCTCTTTTTCTGCAGAATATTCTCGATTTACCAGATTGAATACAACTCTCTCTGCTGAAGAGCTAATTAAATAATAATAAACAATTAAACTTGAAAGTACATTCATAGTGCGTGTTTTGAGGGATCTTTTTGTCATGTACTAGTGAATACGTTCTGGATTTGAGTTTTGCTAAGTATTTTTTAAGTTAAGAGAGCAAATGAAACCAAAGGGCTCCTTGGTTCTCTCAAATGGCACATAGAGAAAAAGTGTGCTATGATTCAGCAATCTCAACGCATGACTAAGCAGACAACAGCATAGCTTTCAACTGCCATCATTCCACTTCAGAGTTAACATGCAGTTAGCACGAATTGCCAGGACACCAGCATCTTATACTAGCAACCCACTCGGAGGGAATACTGCCCTGTACCCAGACCGGCTCACACAGAGCACAAAAAACTCAATAGTCCAAGTTTCTGTTCTCCGTACAGTGAAACCAGAATCTTTACAGTGAGAAAGATGATGACCTTCTATGTAGTAATTTAGGAGCACAGGATGACAGGGTCAACTGGGTTGTGAAACCCACTGCCCCAACTCCTTACATTCATTTCAATAGGGTATTTTACATGCAAAGCAAGTACCTGCTCCAGACATATATACAGAAACCTCAGCGCCTAACACCCGAGTGAAATAAACATATATACAAAAACCTCAGTGCCTAACACCCGAGTGAAATAAACATTTATTCAGAATGAATCTCACACCCGTTTTAACCTTCTCTAGGTCAGATCACTGAAAATATCACAGAGCATACAGCCAAATCAAATAATGCACTCACACCTCAGTCAATAACCAAATCCACCCAATTGTTTTTATTTGTCACTGATTACTCAGAGAAAACATTAGAAAAGATATATTTTTTTTTTTGTAAATCTCCTAGGAATGCAATGCAGCTACCACCAAAAGAAGATGCTATTTCTTTCAAAGATGCTGCACATACCTTTCTTTGCCATGCGCTCCAGTCTAATGCATCCTCCTATAAAATCATGATAAGATTTCATTTCTCCTTCTGTTATCCGGACAGCAGTGAAAGGTGGATTCCTGGGCACCTGTTGTCCACATTTCCGACACCGAGAAGCCATTGCCACAGCTCAGGAGAATCTTGTCAGGAATCTGCTCTCCCAGTTTGCTGGAATCCAGCCTGATTCTTCAGCCGTCAGTCCAGGCTGGTGACTTTATCCCACTTAGTTCATTCAAGGTCACCGTTGCCAGCAGGATGATCGCCATTGCAATTGGCTAAGACTTTTATAGGCTTACTGACTGTGCTTGTTTCTCCCTCCTTGCTTTCAGTATCAGTTTACTTTATTCTCTCATTCAGAATGAAAGCTGTGAGCCTCAACACAGCTCATGCCCTGAATGGCTTCCTTATCATTAATTTAAAGCTATCTTATAAGCGACAATGCAGAGATAAGATCCCAGAAGCACGATGCAAGATCATATAATGTCTCTTAAAGAGCATGCCAGACACAGTCACAAAGAGTTTTTCTTTAAGAAAAGGTATTTCTTCGTGATTTTTGGTCTCTTTCAGGCTTATGATTTTATGATTCTTCATCACCGAGAATGGATTTTCTTACTTCTGCATTTCAGCTTGGACGGTGCAAGGAGACTGCTCTGCAGAGCTGCTCAACCAATTACTCATATGTCTGGCAGTGGTACCGGGAGGCTGCAACTGTACAGAAAAGCCCTCTGCTGCTGTGCACGGTCCCTGCTCATAAGATCTGATAATCTAAACGAACAGAGTAGCAAATGGAGGACAGAAGGGAAATATTGCTGGCATACATGCTTTGCTAGCTGTGCACTCCCCTTCCCCCCAACTATAATATCTATATATTCTTAAAGAAGTTGAATCCATCAGTTTGACACCAAAATGAGAGATTTGGAACCTACATCCAGAAATTTCTCTTTGAAGGTGCTGGATGTTTAAGTTGACCTTTTTCCTATTTTAACAATTACTATAACAGAAATCACTGGTCAGAGAGCATTGTGAAGAAACTGGTACTTGGAGCAGTGAGTGCAGAGAGCACTCGATCCCGATACAGTGAAATAAAAGGGACCCTTCACCGGGGTCAGAAGGGACCACACGCGAGATGCATGAACAGGCACAAGGCCAGCACTGGTGACAGTGCAAAGCACACAGTGAGAACTTACTGAATCAGGGCTGAGCTGCAACCCAGAGCTCAACTGCAGAGATCTGAGCACAGAACAAGCTTCCTGCAAGGACCTTATACACAGGCCAGGAGAATCTTTGTCTTCCTCTGCCCCAGCTGCTACCACCTGTTGGCACTTCACATAGTTGCAGCCAATACTGCCATGCTGCCCATGGTCCTCTCAGATCACAGCTGATCCCTAGACAAGGAGTGGGAAAGGGGAAGCCTAATTAATACAAACCAGAGAACGAACTAGAGGATGGCCATGAGAAAATAGCTTCACATGGTGCCACTACTAAAATGGTGAATAGCTAGATGGACAGGCATGAATGCCTGTAAGCTGAAGCACAAAGAAGTCAAATCAGTTTTACTTCTTCCCCATTCCATAAACTTCTGCAGCTTCTCTCTTGCAAGCTCCACTGCTCCCCAGCCACACGGTGAGCGGTTTCAGCTCCCTAACCCAGCACACACAAACTAACTGTGGAGTGAGCTACCACACCTGGCAAGTGGCAAGCAGCAGGACCTCTCCTTTTAATGAAAGAAAGCAACAAAGGGGATCTCCACTCTTAACATAAAGGATTTGTGCTTCTTTACCCCCCCATATTTGCTGTGTGGCATGAAGCTGGTCATGCTCCTGCTCTTTGCCAAAACCCTGCCTGCACAGTGAGGACAATGATGTACTGAGCTGTTGGGTGACCTGATTCACTAGCATTTGTAAAATATTTATTAGAGCTTTGACAGATAAATCCCCAGGGGACTGCAATATTTTACAGATAGGGAGAGCAGTGGCACAGGAAGCAGAATTAATTTGTAGAAAACTCTCATCATAAGAAAACTAGACACATAACCCAGGAGTTTTTTCCTTACAGCCTCTCTTCCATCCTTTTTTTCATTACAGGTGCTCAAGGTCTCCTTCCATACACGGGCAAACACGATGTACCTTGGAAAATAAGCTTTTCTGACAATATGTTCATGTGTATGTCTGGCATACACACAATAATTATTCTTCAACCATGCACATATATAGATATACAATGGGGGAGAATCCAGTATTTGTGACAATACACTGCTGTCTGTCATCCTCCCTTGCATAGGCTGTTCCCACTGGTATCCAAGTGACTTAGCAACAGGAGGATCTGAGACACTCTGTTCCAAGGGGGAGGCTTCATGCTGGAACTGCAACGCAAGAAGAAATCTGCCCTAGGGACTCAAAAATTGCTTCTCCTACCACCAATGATTTAGAAAAAAACCCAAACAAACAAAACACACCACACACCACCGCAACACCAGAAACAAACACCCCCCAGTGAGATCAGCAAGAGATATCTTATTTATTCATGAAAACCAGCAGCTTCACCCAACCTGTGTGTAATATTCTACAAAGCTGAGAAATAAGTAATCTAAATCCAGTGCTGCTACTAAGATTGATATACACACAAGCTAAAGAAATTTTTAAGAATTCCATGTTTAATTCCTGAAACCCCAGCTGCACATTTCCCTATTTTTTCTGTGATGTTTTACCTTATGTTTGAACTGTTCTTCAATAGCTATGCTGAAACACACTATTCCTTTTGCATATACCTGTGTGACCTTCTGCCTTCCCCACCATCCAGATCACGAATCTGATAAGCCACAAGACATTTCAGCAGCTTGACATGGAGAATTATTTTCAGCTAGGAAAATGAAACTGGTCTTTTCCATTAACTCCCATTTATTTTCTTCCAACTACTAGAAAGCAAACCAGGATTCCCTCCTCTTTTTTTTTTTTTTTTTTTTTAAATGCCACATCTCAGGCATTGTCTTAAGCCCCAAGGAGTTAAAGGAACAAGCAGAGAAAAAAATATCTCTGCTCTTGAAATTACTTTTCACATACAGCACTGTTGCAATTACAGCATGCAGTTGCTGCACTAGAAGGCACTAATTCCAGTGCCATATGGCTTCAGAATCCCATTACACTGATCTGCTTGAAGTGATTTCCTAGC
The DNA here is from genome assembly GCA_013399365.1 of Pampusana beccarii. Lineage (NCBI taxonomy): Eukaryota > Metazoa > Chordata > Aves > Columbiformes > Columbidae > Pampusana > Pampusana beccarii. The sequence goes on from VWYH01009127.1 coordinate 322,067, forward strand.
TGACAAGCAAAACATTTTTGGTCACCTTCAGCAGCGGGAAACAAGAACTTTGCCACTGTTGGTGCACGCTTGCTCCCACGCGACCTGCCAGGAGTAGGAATTAGTACAGCAAAGATCAGAAGACAACCTAGCCAAAGAACTTTTGTTGCTATCTCAAAGCTGTGTAGACGTGCAGGGCTAATCAAGGACCACTACCATAATTTTAAAAAATAATTTTAAAAAAGCCAGAATCATCACTGCAGGATTAGAAAAGCTGCACAGGAGATGAGTGGAATCTTCATAGACCAAGCAGTGAGCAGGACTTGCTGCTGTACCTGCAGGGTTTATTTTATCTAGCTTTCTTAGCCTGTGCCCCTAAGTGCACATCAGCAAGAACAGAAGGCATTTCTGTCTTGCTAGACATCTGCTTGGCAAGATCAAACAGATTCCCAGTGCTACCAATCTGTAACTGGCAGAGGGGTAAAGAGCAGCTAGATCCAGGCTTTAAGCTTGGATGCAAAGTTATTCCAGTCTCAATCATGAAAACGCCTAAGGACTTGAGTGAGGCTAAGAGCCTTTCTGTGCAACACATACCCAAACACAGCTCTTGGCTTAAGGAGTCAGAGAAATAAAATGAAAGACAAGTAAATACAAGAGGAACAGACGACAGAGATACTGGGTAAGCCAGAGAAGGTTGTGATCCATAAAACTGGGCATGTCAGGCCACCATTCTCCCTCATTCCTAAACATCGTGATCACCTTACCACCAATGCAGCACGCAGGGCAAGAAGTGGATGCACAGACACACTCTGTACCCTCCAGCAGCAGCATGAGCGCTTGAAAATACGTTTTCTGGACACTAAGAAGGGCACATGTTTTTCCTCCTCTCTGTACTCTGCCACTGACACACTGAGTCACCTGCAGTGCAAGGGTAACCCCAATTCTTTCTGGCATCCAGAGCGCTGCGCTGTTCCTCTTTCTCTCCCCCTTCACCTTTCTCTCCCTGCAGCCAACCACTGGAGCTCCGGCAGTGCAGAACAGCGCCTGGATCCACGCAGCCAAGACCACCAGAACAGATCCTTTCCCTGAGGAGCAGCTGTGCACATTCCCTGATAGAAGAAGAATTTTTGTTGTGGTTGCAATTCATAACTTAAAGCAGATAAAGGAGAATCTAAAAGACACAGGGATAAAAATAGGATCTGTAAGAATCACAAGGGCTGTAGATGCACAGGGCCTCTGGACACATGCCAAATGTTAGCGGAATGGGAAGAAACAGCTTCTCACATTACAAAGTAAAGGCGTTTCTAATGTTTTATTGTCATCTCTCGAACACTCAACATCAGTTACTACACAAAGTGGGATACTGGGCTTTAGGGACTATTGATTTTTTTCCTGTTTGCATGTCTAGGCACTGATGTTCATTCAGATAACTCTGAGCGGTCCACAAGGAAAAAGGAGCTTCTATCTAGACTTTTCTGAGCACCAAGACTTTGACTGATTTGGTTGTGTCAGCTGGCAGATACACATCAAACACACTCCTTTCATCCCCTAGGGCAAGGCTTGCATCTTCCTTGGGAACTGAGGATAAAAACCAGTTGAAGAGGAGTTGCTCCCTCTGGCCTGGCAACTGTGGAGCACATGTTCTCCTTTTTTTCCCAGCACAGGGCTGCTGTCAAAAGCCAGAGGTCTGTTCTGAAGAACCTGCCCACAAGGTGTTTTCTCAGTGCTGGGCACTCACAAAAGAGAGGCTGCAGCACTCTCCTCTGTGTGCGCCCACAAGCACAATCACACAGCACAGCTGGGCACCTGCACACACCTCCACCCAGGCAGCAGGAATTCGTCCTGCTCAATGCCCGATGCTGAAGAAATGTTCCATCCTCACTTACACCCACAGCCCGAACCCCTCCGCTGTTTCCAGTTTATCCTCCCCAGTCTCATCTCTAAGCCATCAGCTTTAACAGATTTAACATTCTAGAAGGACACGATCTACAGGCTGACTTCCCAAGATACACCAGTGTTTGGTGCATACCACAAAAATAAAGGGACGGATAACCCACTAGCATGTATATCACACATACACTGTGTTTAGCTCTCCCTACACAGAGCACTGCATCGAGCACCAGGACACGGCAAGGCCGAGACGTTGCCTCACCACACACAGTGACACTCCCAGCCCTCTTCCTCCCCAACCAGCAGTTACTGATCTTCATCACCCTACTCTGTCTTGATTCTGTAATGTCTAATAGTAGGGTATGATAATGATGGGCTTTCTAGCAACCTATTTTCACAAGATTTACAGGAAACCAAGAGTTTTAATCCTTTGTCAAAACCAGGCAAGAGCTGCTAAAGTTATATGGAAAAGGGCCATTTGGGATAGACAGAAAAAGCATGAGCATAAAAGCCTCATTTCCTTTCGTAGCAAGCCTAAATTTACCCAGGGACCACATATACTAACAGGCAAGTACGTCCACACTGTAAGAAAGTTGTCCATAAGCCAGCTTCAGGCACAGAACCAGCATAGAGCTGCATCTGAGATCATTTGTCCTACAAGGGGCAGCACAAGGGTTTCTCTGCAACGTTATAGTAACGCACAAAGACCTTCCCTGTCAACTCAAGTGTTCTGCTATCGGGACAGGCAGTGTTCATACGTTGGGATGTGTTAAACACTGTCTGCACAAGGCTAGGCCTTCAGCCAACATCAAACAAGGACAGCACTTTGACTTAACAGCACTGTGGCCTTCAGTTGCCTAAAGCTGAGTGATGCTGTGGTCTGATGAGATAAGAAATTCCTCTTTAATCTGCCAGGAAACCCCACTGCGAATGCTTTCTGCTGACCAGCACAGATTAACTCAATAAAGTGTATCTAAATCCCACATTCATTTATGGACCTTAGTCCCAACAGGCATAAGATCACTTCATGGAATATAGCATTAAATAATGCTTTGCACTTCTCCAGTGATTCTCAGCTGAGCACTTTAGCACCACAGAGAGATTGTTACTCCCATGAAATAGACAATTTCTCATTTAACTGCCAATAAAAGGATACAGCTTAAGAATAATTTTTTGTGTTTGTTATATCTGAACATGCATCTGAGAAACATTTGAAGGCAGCTTGGGGGGCGAGCAGGAATAATTTCACCTAAAGGCCCCTCAAAAGCCAAAATTTGGGGAGGAATGTGCTAAAAGTAGATATCTATACATCTCCCACAGGCTTGAGAGCCCTTTGCATTATTTTATACTACGGGGAATCTTTAAATGTAAAGACATTATCCTTAAAGAAGCAACAGCAAAATAGTTTGAAAGCAGCTAAAAACAGTAGGTTCACAACTAGGACTAATCTGTTGTCAAGAATGAAACCATGCCCGACTTAACATATGAGACGGTTAATATGACCTCAAAGTGGACATGGCACCCAGGAGAACACATTAGAGCCAGCCTCCACCCAGCCTATCACTCAAAATTAATTCTTAAGTGATATAAAGACATTAAGAGTAAGCAGCCTCTTCCTTCTCAAATGCTGCTTCTTCTTAAGATGCTATAATATCTGACCAGTCTCTGCTTTTTCTTCCACCACCTGTTGCCCTGAGAGCTCTAGATTAACAACTCACTCCACAAAATTCCTATTTACAGTCACCCTAACTGAAAGAGAATCCAATTGTTTAATGTGCTGGTAAACAAACAGTAATTATTGCTTGCCTCCCTAGGCTCTAAAAGTTCTCTTATAAATAATTATACTTCTTTGTTTCTCAAGTTTCTGAGCCATGTGAGCCAATAACATTGGACTCAGATCAGGCTTCCAGCCTGTCCACACAACACAGGAATTTCCAGCTGCCCACCTGGCCCTCAGATCTCCCATGTCACCTTCCAGCCTCTCATTCATCCTTCCAGCCTCTCATTCATCCTTCCAGCCTCCTAACAGTGTTCAGCCCTCCACGCACCCCCCAGGTATCCCCACAACATACAAGCCTTAGTCCAGCCTTCCACACAACCTTTGAGTCAGCCACACCACCACCCCAACCTTACCTCCCAGGCACCACACAGCTTTCCAGCCTCTCCTTTGTATTTCCTTCTACACCTGAAAAATCTACCTTCTTCTTTCATTTCTTCCAGCTAGTATCTCTTTCCCAGCTCCTATGGAACAGGCCCTGTAGCCCTTCTCCACCCTGCTATTAGTGATAACACCTGCTCCTAACTGGTACCTGCTTTCAGCTGGGGAAATAAGTTTCACCTCCTCTTTAACCCTCTGTTTACTGCTCCTTTGTAGCATAAATTCACATAGTTCCACACAGCTTTTCCCTATCTGCCTCTGGGTTTAAAAATACCTGCTTCAAGAGTGGCAATCAACTGTACAAAAAATAAAGCAATGTTTTCTGCTTGTGTCAGAAGCAGAGTAGCACTGACGTGCCCTCCCCTGTGGCAGACGAGGCTGCTCCGGCACAGCTGACAGCCAGAGACCAACAGACACACACCCTGCTGCAGGTAACAGCCCTGCTCTGGCATCCTGCTGGGCAGAGGGGGATGCTAGGGATGCTGGCTCGTATTTCAGCTCTCCCCCATCCCATGGCCAGACTGGGGAAACCTTGCATGGTGGTGGCACTCTAGGTGTGAACAGGAGAGCGGGACAGGCAGAGTGTGGCCTATATAGAGCTGCTATTGCAGATGCTGGGGTAGAATGGCCACAGAATATCACTGACAAACTCCGCTTTGCTTCTGTCCAAACAATACTACTGCTCAGAGTGCACTTGGCCACTAGCTTTCTTTTCCCCTTTGAAATACAACCACGCACAAGGCTCTGCTGTATAGCTAGAGTGTAACTCAACATGATCCAAAATGACAATTGCACATTGCTGAAACTGCATTCTCCCCTGGCTGAAAACAAAGCCAGAAAGTAGGATTTTTATGAGCTAAAGAAAAAGATGAAAAAGTTTACCTCAAACTGAACTGTGACTTCAAAATCTGCTGTGAAGCCTCTCCTGTCTTCTACAATATGGAAGGGGAAAAGATACTAGACATTGATAACAGTGCATATACCTAAGACAGATGAATTGGTGAAAATAGCTTTGAATCTCTCTCTTTAAAAATCTAGGAAGTTTGTTTTCACAAAACAAGCAGATCACCATAACAAGGACTAATCAGATTTTCCCAGCAACCTTCCAGCACCAACTACTGGCACATAATCGCTGGGAGCTTTCTGATTAGTTATGCACTTGATTATATCTCAGGGTCATAGTAAGGCCATAGCTTTTTCTGTTTGAAATAACCTTTTCTCTAAATATTGCCAGACCAATAGTATAGCTCTTATATTTGTCATCAGCTTTGGCTTTCATGCTGAAAACACTGATATTGATCACTTCAGAAATTAAGCCTTGGCTTCAGAGATCTCTGAAGCAACGGGTAACGGTGAACTTTAGCCTCAAAAGAGGGAAATATTTGCAGTCATCCTCTGCTATGTGAAGGATTATTGATTGATAACAAGAGGCAAACCCTCCTGATAGTATTTCTAGCCACAGAAATTCTATTATAATATAATCTCCACACCAGAAAAAAATGCATTTGAAGTGTTAATGTTGTAACTAACAGACAACATATCCAAACACACAAATAATCTCATTTCTACTTATCATTGTTACTAGAGCTGCATGTGGTTGTGTTCTCTCCCCCAGTACCTGTCTGTCAGCACTTGTACATTCTCAGAAAGTCCTAACTAAACTACAGATACTGCAATAATTGGAGATGCTAGTAACTGTGGCCTAATCCTCACCTATGCATAGTTAAAATATGACTGCTACATTAAATGGCTTGGAATTTAAAGGCAACAATCACTCTCCAGAAATACTGAAAGATAACATCTCTAGGTTTAGATTTTTTTCACCTCTCCGTGTTCCAGTATCTTGAAGTGGTTCTCCAGTGTCAACTGGGAGTAACTCCTATAAAATCTCTGGAGCTCAAGACATGTATTGAATGAAGAGAATCAGATCCTGTCAGCAGCTGTTGCCAGGCAGACCAAAATGCTGTACATTAGCGTTGTTTGGCTTGTATTTATGTCTTGGAACTGCAGATAACTGCTCTTGTATCCAGCGCCATTGCCCAAGGGAAACTGGAAATCATATAGCTCACAGTCATGCAGACAAAGCAATAGCTAAATGGTTTTCAGCCCCTCATATCTCGTTGCCCCAGGCAACAGCCTGCACTGCAGAAGTGGCAGATCCAGCCTTCCTTATATGAAGTCTGTAACATATGGTGTTAATATATGAATTGATACTATAAAAGCCCTACTGTAGTACCGTTGAGGTGCTCACGTATTAGGTGATATGGGTGGGCGCATAAACAGTCTCAGGATAAGAGCTGCTGGTTTCCATCCAAGATCTTTGAGACACAGATGGAGATAACTGAAGGCACAGAGATTACAGCCTGCGCTCACGGATGTGTAGCATCTGACTCCAGATCCTCTCAGCTTGGCTTTCCTTGAGCTCTTGCAGGAACCGATCCAAGATCCCCAAGTGAACTCAGGGCAATTCTGACAGAAGGTCATAAGTCTCGGTTCCCAAGGCAGTGCCTGTGCTGCGCTGCCTCTTAAACCTGTTTGCAGCAGGAGCTATAGCTGGGTCAGCTACAGCTGAGTACACTCAGACAAAAATATCTGCTCCTGCAGAGTGCTGAGTGCCAGCAGTTCCCCATTTATTCATACAGAAATAGGGAGCTCTTTGCACCCTTCTGGATCAGAGCCACTCTACTGTAATATTGATAAGGGATCATTTCCCACTGTGTCTTTGCAATGCTTCAAATGATTTTGGCTTCTGCAGCAATTTAACATTAAATCCTATGCTTGAGAAATCCAGGTCAGGAATCAGTGACTTTTAAAGTAAAAAACTGGACTAACATCCCCAAAAGGACCTTTTTATTTCTGTTTAAGCTTCCAGAGAGTCAGCTTTGCATTCACCGTAATAGTCCTGCATTTACTGTAATAGAGTCCTCAGAGAAATTCATTTATGCTGTATTCATTCATGTAGTTCCGGAATCAGGGAAGCTCTGACAATGAGAGAGGGCTGGGCTGGCTGCCTTGAGGTGCCAAACAAGCCCCTGTGTCCTCAAACCAAGAGGGTATTGGATGGTAGGCCCTTATACCAGAGCAAAACCATGGGTGCAATCCATTTCTGAGGCAGGCAGGGAAATCATATTGAAATGAGCAGCAGTGCCTCTCTCCAAAGGCATTGAGAATCAGTGCTTTGGTGATGCTTGCTTAGCTCTTGACTGCCTAAAGGATTCGGGACCCAAATTTCCTGACAGCAGTGATTTCTGAACAATGCGTTTTTCAGGACACTCCAATACAATGCATAGCAGGTGCAAAGCTGGTTTTGAGCTATTGTGTGCATGTTGTTCTGGTAAATAAAATAGACAATAATTTCATGACAGCATGGATTTTTGATCCTGGCAGCCTGTCTTTCCTTTGGCTATATTGTCTGGGATATTGTTCTGTACTGTCAGGTCCCAGCAATGGCTGGAAAAGACGGAGACAGAACACAGCAGCTTTGTAAACTAAATCCTAGGGTCCATGGTAGCCACGGAGTGTCTGTCTCAGTTCAGCACTTCACTCCCTACTACATTGTAAATAATATTTTAATAGAAAACAGAAGAAATGACTATTCATTAATGCTGAATTATTTGCAGGCGCCTGCTGAAAAGGCATCAGCCTTTTGTAATGCTGCACCGCAAAAGACAAGTGGGTAGGTACAAATGTAATGTATTTTATCCTTGCATAAATGTTGTCTCAGACTTGCACCAGACTGAGTTCACATCCTGGATGTGGCTCTCATCCAGTACATGAGCTCAGTCATTCCTCAGAGGCAGTTATGTCTCTGGACTCACAGATGTTCTCTATGTTGGGCCTAAATGACAGTGGAGCTTGAAGATACTGTGATTTCAATCTGATTGTCCCCTACACATCTGTCTCTGTGCCAAAGTGGACCCTGATATCCTTTCCGCCACCGAACTCACAAGCTTTTCTTTACAGTGTTTCTGCTCTCAGAGCAGGGTCTCCCTCTGTGCCATGATTTACAGATCACCTAAGGTATTTACAAGTGATTTTTTCCATCTATGCATGTAAGAGTTGGCTGTTTCTTCACCCTGTCTCCCTCCTGTTCCTTGGTTTCAGTTCTGGCCATGTCTGCTGCACTGGTTAGTGTGAGTCACCAAAGCTGACTGACTAATCATGATCCATGTGCCATGTTATTCTTTTCACATCATTCTCCAGCCTTTTCTCATGTCAGTAGGAGCAGGCGGCTTTGTGGAGAACTCAGAGGTTTTCCCAGTCACTGCCTACCTGGGGAAATCCAGATGTTACTGTGCTGAACTCTAAAGTGAGGTATTATACAAGAGGCTCAATCAGTGGGGTACAACATACAAGCATTAACACAAAACATTTGTGGCTTATCTTCTCGGGAATGCTTGAACACAAGCCCAGCACTGAAAAACAGGAGAAAATATACAAATGGGGCTAGTATCAGGTACCAGACACTGTGCTGTCAAAATTATTTTAGCAGTTATCCAAGCTTGATCCAGAAAGATTGATCCTAGATGGAATGCTGAGTCATTCCTTGGGGGCTAAGAAAGGCCTCAAACATGGTGCAGAAGAAGGGAGAAAGGAGTAACAGCAATGAAATTGCTCAGCTTATTCTCTACTCATTGAGACAGCCTGGTGCTGCAAGTACCCCCCCAAACGACAAACCTGTTTCCCCTGAGGAGACACCCTCTCAGGGGATCTCTTAGATTCAGGCACCATATGGAAGGTGAGAAAAGGAATTAAATAAAAGATGAGGGAAGAGGTGGAAAAAGACCCTTGTATTTAATGAGCTGCCAGGAATTGTGATAGATGTCAGCTCAGTTTAATTTCCATTGAGGCCATCTGAGCTTCCCTCTGCCACAGAGATTGAAACAAACAGAGGCTCCTCTCTACCTACTTTTGGCCCTGTTTGCTTTTCAATCTTGGGACTTAGCAGTGTAGAATGGTCACAACTGCATACCCTGTTAGCAAGCAATGACTTCTGTCAGCACCAGCAGCTTTCATTGTGCCTGATCCAGAGATCTCACACAGGAGTAAAACTCCTATACTTTCTTTCTCTGAAGACTGCCCCCGTGTCTCCTGCTGCCAAGTAGCCCTGGACTTGATCTGGAGTCTTGAAGAGGAGAGGGTGAAGTGCCACAGTCTGACTAGCTCATTGAATGAGGCTGCAAGAAGCAATTTTTCCTCTGCTTGTGGCCTAAACTATCTAATTCTTCATCATCATCATCATCATCATCATCATCATCATTATTATTATTATTAAATAACCAACCTCTCTCACTGCCCCTCCTCTCTGGAGAAAACAAAACAAAACAAAAGCATCACACACACACACACACAAAACAAAACAACGAAAACCACCACACAGTGTTTGCAAATGCCCACTCTGGAAGTTGGTAGTTCCTCCTTTCTGCTGTATAAAACTGCCTGAAATACAGTCCTGAGGCAGAGTTGGGTTCAGGAAAGCCCTGAGAAGAGCTGACTCCAACAGCAGACATACAGACTTGCTTGCAACTGGCCATCTTAGAATAATTTGTCTGAGTCCCAACTACTTTCTAGGCACCAACAGAAACTACAGGGACCAGCAGAGCTTTCTAAGGGTGCACAGGACTCAGGACCCAGCAGGCATAGCTGTGGGACTATGTGCACCACCAGTAGTAACAGCAAAACACGGATCCTGCCACCGGGCTTTCCTTTCATAATTCCCTCACACATCAGACACTCTTCCATGCATTCACTCCAAGAAACAGACACCTACAAGCCATTACTGAGGGAGGCTGGAAAGTAAAGGACAGAGGGAGACTATGGTAGCATTAGATTTAACAGCAGCAGTTTGGAGGCTTTTGAAACAGACAGTGACCTATAGATTGACAGATTGGATCACACCTCAGTTCCATCCAGCCGAGCGCACTGTCTCCAACAGTTGCCATCACAAAATGCATAAGTAGAAAGTGTGAAAATTCTGCAGCAAGCAGATGGTGGACGGTAACTATTCCTATTCCATTTTCTCCTCAACATCCTGGTCTCATACTGGCTTGAGAATGATAGCTCAGGGTTTAACAGCCAGTTTTGGGGAGGATACCAATAAATGAGAAAATAGGTAGGGCTGTATGCAGCCTTTCAGTTCTGTGGGGCTCTGCTTGCTGCTGTAAGATAAATGATTAATGGTAGCACAACTTTTTCTTGAATTCTGTTAAGGATGGTAGAGGCAGAGTCAAATCTCATATGAAAAAGTATTCAGCTAAAGTAAAAGAATATAAAAGAAATACATCCGAGCTGTTCTTTCCCGAAACAGAAGCAAACTCAATACGTGCTGCTGTTCCTACTGGTTCTGGGAAACAATTTAGTCACCTTTGTCTCTCCCTAAACATGAGGCCAAACTATCACATAAATATTTTGCCTTAAGACAAACTAGTGTTTTGGATCCCTGAATCATAACAATCTCTTATGGTCTTTATTTCTGATCATGCATTGACAAACCAGGTCAGGATATAGACTTTAAACAGGTACCATGTGCTCTTGTAATATTCTACATTTTGAGGAGCGCACCAGGCACATCTGCACATTTTTCATGGATGTCTTTGAAAGCTTGATTTCTGCTTTTTATAGACACAAATTTGCAGCATTAGAAAAACACTTTTAAATAGTTTCTCATTAAACAGTTCCCAGCGAAACAGCTGCACAGAATAAGCTATATAGAACGGGATAAAATTAATAACCACAATCTAGGAACAAAAATGTAAACAAGTAGCTTTTTTAAGCTGCAAAACTAAAACAGATAAATTATAATTACCTCTCCTTTCCTCCATTCCGCTTTCCCATGTGGATTCTCTGAGGTATGATAGAATGAGCTTATTAGCCTTTTCTTCCTTGCATCTTTCTCTTCTCTTCAGTCACTGTTTTCATATTTTGCATGAACTTAATATTTTATGACCATTGTCATTTCACCAAATTTGGTAAAATTTGGCCAAGAGTTCAAAAGCTTTATCACAGTACACAGAGAAAGATGCAGATAACATGAACACAGGTCAATTTTCTAATAGAAGTAGGTTAATAGGTAAAGGAACTCCAAACTACCACTTCTTGTTAGTATGAGATCACAAGCAAATATAGCAAACACATTTTTGCAGTTTTGTATTGTCCTGTGTTACAGGGAATGCAGTGATAGATGCACATCCCGTGCCTGTATCTTACTTTTGGGTAAGAAAACCTGGTGTGCTATGGTTTGGGGAAAAGACCAGTCGCTTCTTGCTGCTCACCAGAAATCTGAAAGTAGGACAGAGCCATAGAATCAGTGGTTTGCAAAGACTTCCTGAAATGCATGGATGCTCTAAAACAAAGAGAAGAATTTTCTGTTGCAGGCAGGGGAATTTCCATTGCCTTGATTCAAGCCTTTGCATAGAAGTAGCAGAAGGCCTATTTGATATGGTAACTTGAAGGGTAATTTCTTAAAAAATCTCTTTTGAGTGTCTTTGCTGTACACAGGCACAGATCAGAAACATCACAATCATCTATCCAGCTGTGACAGATTATTTGTGGCTTTGCAGCATAAAACAGATTGTGCGACTTGTGATGCTAAGCCATTGGTCTCGGACAAGAGCCAGCTCGGGTTATTCCATTCTGCTGACCTAAATTCCTCTTAAACAGTCAAGTGGATGCAGTATCATCCTTCACTTCCTGTCCCAAATCGTAGCACAGCTTCTCTTCACACACATAGATGTTTTACACTGCTCCTCACAGCTAGTAGTTAAGGCAAGAGGGGTAGGAATTGGCTCACAACGGTTAACAGATAGGAATTTTAAGAGATTGTGTAAGTCCTGAGATGTCCATCCTAAAATAAGTTCTGCCACTGACTTTTCTTTTGATGTCCATTAAGTTACTTAAATTCTTCTTTCTGTTCATAAAATGGGAGATTTGGCATATAGGAATGTGTAAAACCAGATGAAAGCTGACATGAATGTATGTTTTTTTTCTTGTATATATTATTTGTGCAATGTACTGCTTTCTGCATTTTCACATCGGTGCCTCCCCTGCCAGGGACACCAACAGACAGCTCATGTGGATCCAGTTGTCATTTGAAGATGTGAAGAGCTCTTACAACTCAATTGGAAGGGGAGCCTCTAAGAAAATCCTACCACTAATGCGCTGCAGAAATCTTTACCGGTAACAGAGAGGAGCCAAGCTCTTCTGTTTCCTTTTGAGACAGCTGACGTCGGTTCTGGCAGCTCCATCTTATTATAAAATCATTTTCAGAATAAAAATCTGTGGAAAATGGGGCACTGGGTGGAGGTGCTTGTATGCGTAACTGCCCAGCACATCGCCCACGCATAGCAAAGCTGGCATCAGACTTCTGGGAACCAACTGCCAAGTGTGGGTGGGTAGTGAGTGCACAAAAGCACGTTCTGGNGTAAGATAAATGATTAATGGTAGCACAACTTTTTCTTGAATTCTGTTAAGGATGGTAGAGGCAGAGTCACATCCCATATGAAAAAGTATTCAGCTAAAGTAAAAGACAGAATATAAAAGAAATACATCCAAGCTGTTCTTTCCCGACACAGAAGCAAACTCAATACATGCTGCTGTTCCTACTGGTTCTGGGAAACAATTTAGTCACCTTTGTCTCTCCCTAAACATGAGGCCAAACTATCACATAAATATTTTGCCTTAAGACAAACTAGTGTTTTGGATCCCTGAATCATAACAATCTCTTATGGTCTTTATTTCTGATCATGCATTGACAAACCAGGTCAGGATATGGACTTTAAACAGGTACCATGTGCTCTTGTAATATTCTACATTTTGAGGAGCGCACCAGGCACATCTGCACATTTTTCATGGATGTCTTTGAAAGCTTGATTTCTGCTTTTTATAGACACAAATTTGCAGCATTAGAAAAACACTTTTAAATAGTTTCTCATTAAACAGTTCCCAGCGAAACAGCTGCACAGAATAAGCTATATAGAACGGGATAAAATTAATAACCACAATCTAGGAACAAAAATGTAAACAAGTAGCTTTTTTAAGCTGCAAAACTAAAACAGATAAATTATAATTACCTCTCCTTTCCTCCATTCCGCTTTCCCATGTGGATTCTCTGAGGTATGATAGAATGAGCTTATTAGCCTTTTCTTCCTTGCATCTTTCTCTTCTCTTCAGTCACTGTTTTCATATTTTGCATGAACTTAATATTTTATGACCATTGTCATTTCACCAAATTTGGTAAAATTTGGCCAAGAGTTCAAAAGCTTTATCACAGTACACAGAGAAAGATGCAGATAACATGAACACAGGTCAATTTTCTAATAGAAGTAGGTTAATAGGTAAAGGAACTCCAAACTACCACTTCTTGTTAGTATGAGATCACAAGCAAATATAGCAAACACATTTTTGCAGTTTTGTATTGTCCTGTGTTACAGGGAATGCAGTGATAGATGCACATCCCGTGCCTGTATCTTACTTTTGGGTAAGAAAACCTGGTGTGCTATGGTTTGGGGAAAAGACCAGTCGCTTCTTGCTGCTCACCAGAAATCTGAAAGTAGGACAGAGCCATAGAATCAGTGGTTTGCAAAGACTTCCTGAAATGCATGGATGCTCTAAAACAAAGAGAAGAATTTTCTGTTGCAGGCAGGGGAATTTCCATTGCCTTGATTCAAGCCTTTGCATAGAAGTAGCAGAAGGCCTATTTGATATGGTAACTTGAAGGGTAATTTCTTAAAAAATCTCTTTTGAGTGTCTTTGCTGTACACAGGCACAGATCAGAAACATCACAATCATCTATCCAGCTGTGACAGATTATTTGTGGCTTTGCAGCATAAAACAGATTGTGCGACTTGTGATGCTAAGCCATTGGTCTCGGACAAGAGCCAGCTCGGGTTATTCCATTCTGCTGACCTAAATTCCTCTTAAACAGTCAAGTGGATGCAGTATCATCCTTCACTTCCTGTCCCAAATCGTAGCACAGCTTCTCTTCACACACAGAGATGTTTTACACTGCTCCTCACAGCTAGTAGTTAAGGCAAGAGGGGTAGAAATTGACTCACAACGGTTAACAGATTGGAATTTTAAGAGATTGTGTAGGTCCTGAGACGTCCATCCTAAAACAAGTTTTGCCACTGCCTTTTCTTTTGATGTCCATCAAGTTACTTAAATTCTTCTTTCTATTCATAAAATGGGAGATTTGGCATATAGGAATGTGTAAAACCAGATGAAAGCTGACATGAATGTATGTTTTTTTTCTTGTATATATCATTTGTGCAATGTACTGCTTTCTGCGTTTTCACATCTGTGCCTCCCTTGCTAGGGACACCAATAGACAGCTCATCTGGATCCAGTTGTCATTTGAAGATGTGAAGAGCTCTTACAACTCAATTGGAAGGGGAGCCTCTAAGAAAATCCTACCACTAATGCGCTGCAGAAATCTTTACCGGTAACAGAGAGGAGCCAAGCTCTTCTGTTTCCTTTTGAGACAGCTGACGTCGGTTCTGGCAGCTCCATCTTATTATAAAATCATTTTCAGAATAAAAATCTGTGGAAAATGGGGCACTGGGTGGAGGTGCTTGTATGCGTAACTGCCCAGCACATCGCCCACGCATAGCAAAGCTGGCATCAGACTTCTGGGAACCAACTGCCAAGTGTGGGTGGGTAGTGAGTGCACAAAAGCACGTTCTGGTGGGCTCTGCAAGCCGAAGAGCTGTACCATTCCCACACACAAAGAATCCTGCTGTCAGCACCACGTGTGTCACCCAGCAAAGCTTCTTCCCTCCCCAACACAGAAGAGCTGCCACTTGCCCACCTACCCAAAGGACACGCTTTTTTTCAAGAGATGAGTGTTCCCCCAACACCTCCCATCAGTCAAGTTTAATGAAAGTAGGTTAAGTTAAAAAAAGAATCTTGACGCAGTTTTGGTCACAAGACTGGGAAACGCTTTGTGCTGTGTCTTGGACAGCAAGCAGAAAGCCTGTTCGCCTTCAAGAAGTACTCCTGTCCTAGGCACCTGTGGTGGCCTCATTACCTCACCCACACCAGGGCAATCAGGAGTAATCCCAGAGAGGCTGAGGGAACACGGGGCTATTTAAGAGATCTCATCTGATCCTCTGCTGTTTGACATTGTGTAAAGATGTGCTATGGGACAGGGTGTGCAGTATTAGAAAGCTACTAAGTTAAGATAGCTACTGTGGAATAGGTAAATACCTTCAACACTTTGATTTTAACCTATGTGAAGCTACATGTATGAAGTCTACAGCAGGATATGAGGCTTTTTTAAAAAGTGCATGAACTGTCTAATGTGAGTCAGCTAATGAGGGATCAAAGCTTCTGCTCAGGACAGATAAGGTAAGCTCCAGGCAATTAATTATGTTTGTGACACCCCTATTGACACATTAAAAATAAATTGGCTTGTCATCTACTTCACACAGACCAAAATGATCCCATAAAATTTTTATTGCAAATATAAAGGTCTTTCTTTTTAATGCGCCCATAGAGCTCTTGTTTGGTTTTTTTGCAAATTTTGTGAATAAGTTTCTTCCCTCCTGCTACTGGGTGATATGAGAGCTGTGCTCCCAACAAGGCATCGGCTACATTCTAGATAGGTTGAATGTCATCAGTCCAAGTGGTAACATGAGGTAGATGGTGTAAAAATAGTAAACACTATAAAGTATGTTCACGGCAAGGGATCCCCTCCGTTCGCTAAGGATGAGAGCCATTTCACTTGTTTGAGCTGTAAAGATTCCTGCTGAACTTTCAAGAGACCCCTGCAGCTGCCCAGGAATTACGGTTCCAATGAGCTACTGCTGATTCAGCTAAGGAAACTCATGTTACAAGATGTGATTCATAAACATGGTGCATCATAAGTGGCTTGGAAGAAATGTTCTTCCTTCAGCCAATAACATTTTTTTTAACATTACTTGCTTCTATTTTTGTAGAGCTGCTTTTTCTAGTTAGATGATTTGATAAAAAATGAGCACTGTCTACAAAAGTGCAGGCAGACTACACGGCAGGGTCCGATTTCTAGGTCTTGAATGACTGGGAAAATGGTGGGATTATCCTTCCCTGTTGGACGCTGGTGAACTAGGCTCTTGCCTCAGTATGAAATGGAAAAAAAACCCAAGATCTGTAAACTTCATTCATCTCCCCAAGACTGATGTGCTTGTTGACCTCCAGGAAACCAATGACACTCTGGCCTCAGCCACATGACCCAGAAACCTCCCTATTTGTCAAAGAAAAGGAAAAGGTTCATTAACATCTTTCTAGAGCGCAGAATGGTTTCCTACATTGCTAAATGCTAACATAATGCTATGTTACCTCTAACAAATCGCTCCTGACATCAAGGAGGGTCCTCAATACAGATGATGGGGACCTGTATTAAATTTAACATGAAAACCAGGAGATACACAAATTTCTTTGGGTCCACTGAAATACTCCTCCCCAAAATCTAAATGTGCCTCACAGTGGATCCCAAATCTTCATAATAAAAATGTGAATTCATGTGACTTTGTGTCAATCTGAATTTGTACAACTGAAAAGCAACCCATGTTGGCATGACTAGGTCAGAGAGACAGGCGCTGCAAGGTCTCCTGGCAATCAAACTCTCTCCCATACCAAGCCCCTGCTGAGACTACCAGGAGCATTGAGACTGACCCTTGAGAAGAGCCTGGAGAAATGGGACCTGGTCTTAAGTATTTTATTCAGTTTAAATCTGCTTTTGTGCTATTTCTTTAGGCAAGCTACTGGTTGCATTTGCTTTCTTAAACTTAATTCAGCTGCTACAGCTAGTATCAAATACAGGAAGAATTTTAGTCTAAAATATTTGTTGTATTAATATATCCTCCAAAAGCCACATTTTGTTCACACTCTCATATACAGGTTGAGTAAAATTAATTGCAAAGGCATTTCAAAAACCTGTACAGCATCTTCGGTATTCACAACACACAGTCCGTTACAAAAACTGACAGCTATAAAATTTGCTCTCATGCAATTCAACTGAAAATGTTCCCTTCACATGACACAATGCAGCCACAATCTGCTTTAACTCAATTGTATATAACAAAAAAAAGGTCCCAAAAGCTCTTCTCAGTTGATATTTGAATCACCAGCATCTCCTACTGTCTTGCTAGTTTCAGGTTACATGGGTCCTTGTAGTTTGGTTACCAGTGCCAGCCAGCAGGTAGCCAGCTTAGACTTATAAGGATGCCAATGCATAGTATAGGGCCTTACCTGTCTTCACTAGCATTTGAAAGTTAGCAAACAGGATAATCAAGCCTAATATGGAGGAGAGCTTTTGGGATCCTGTCCTAGCACCTTCCAGAACGCTTGAAACAGCAATGGCAATAAAAAAGACTCCGAGAATAGGCTGCTATTCCAGTATCACAAGCAAGTGCAAAGCACATTAGCACTTCTGTTGCTCTGGCATCCTTGCACCACCCCCTTTTCTCTGCCACGTCCCTGCAGGAAGGACCGTGCTTGAGTATTTTACACAGATCAGTTAACAGGTAGGACATTCTGCTCTTATTGTTTCTGCTTTTCGGAGAACTGCGTGCTTGAAAAACAAACCAAATCATCAATAAAACGCTATCTAATTGCACAATGCCACGGTTTTGCAATCTGCTGATGGCTCCTATTTCACACACAGGTGTGATATTATCACACAAAGGCTTCCTGCCTGTACAGAGCATTAGCATCTCCTAGGGGAACAGGGCCCCCAAATCTACACAAATACAGTGAGAAGAAAAATAAAGATGTCTTACCCACATGGGTGATAACCGTAGTCAGTCGCTGGGTGAGCTCCTGATGTGACATCTCTTCTTCTTTTAACCAAAAAAGCATTTCACACAGGGAGCTGCACAGCATCCAAAAAAAGATGCACCCAGAGTGGGAGGCTGCACACTCACTGCCTCGCTCGCACACAAAGCGAGGACCACTCCCACGGCACGGCCCTTCCAGCTCTCACATCTTCTGCCGGCTGCTCACCTCTCCCTATTCGCTGCCGTCCACGCATGGACCTAGAAAAGCTCCTTCCAAAAGGGGATTTTACCTCCCTTGACAACAGGAAGGTAGCAGGAGGAGGGGGGAAATAAAAAAAAAAAAAAAAAGGAAAGAGAAACAGGCGAGTTGATTGCTTATGGCTTTTTTTCTCCCTTCTCCCGCGGATGAGGCAAAGGATAAAGAGACAAACCAGCAAGCAGATACCTTCCTCCAGGGAGACTTTTGGATGGTGATGCTGTGAGTCAGGGAAAAATCCTGGAGGTAGGAATGGCATCGGGAGGAGTGGAGCTGGCAGGAGAGCTGTAACAGCAGCAGCTGCTCTGCGACGCCCTCTTCACCAGCGTGCCTGAGGGTAGAGACCAACCAACCTGCCCGCAGCCTCTGCTGCTCTCCCTCGGGCCCTGGCGCCCAGCTGCCCTGCAGGTTGTCCCCAGGTGGAACCCCCCAATGTCCCCAGAGGCCATCCTCCCAACCTCCCCTCTAAAAGCCTCTGTCTGACAAATGAGATTGCCGAGTACATGGAGGGGATCAATGGGCTTTTAGGGAGAGTTGTAGCCAGAGGCTTTGTTGCCCTCCTCCACAGACAGGATCCCTGGGATCCTGGTGTGACTGAACACCCCAAACCCTCTCCAGCTGTGTGTGTACAAGAAGGGTAAATTAATTAGCCCCAGGTGCTGGGCAGATCTCACCTGCAATCATGGCCACTGAGATCAGCTGTGCTGGCAGGCAGGCACTGGGGACATCAGTGGGCCAGAGCAGGTCTGCAGGCAGCAGCTGCCCCTGGTGCCAGGGACACAGCTGAGCCCTGCACAGATGCGTGGCTGCTGTAGGGAAACTGGCTGCTGAGCAAGGGCAAAGCTTCATCAGCCTTCCTGGCTGCAGACACCACCTGGGAATGGAGAAGTGGAAAAGTGAGGCAGGTAAGAAGGTGAGAAAGGGCAGAGCATGCCAGAGACTTGTGTGTCTCCCTTCCCTCTTTGCACCTCGTCCTTAGAAGCCTACCTGGAGCTCCATGCAAGGTACTTCTAGAAACAGGGAAAATGTATTACACATCTAAATATGAAGAAATAAAATAGAGAGGGGGCAGCTGTCTGCAAGATCTCTGTTCCCACAGAATGGATTCAGCTCTAATTCCAGATTTCCCCACCCATCCACAGGATTTTGCTTGGGTCCACCTTTCCATACATCCCAAAGAATGTGATACTATGTATACACAAAGCTGGAGCTGTAAAAATACCCCTGTGGGCTCATCAGATCTTACAGCACAACTAGTGCATCAGTCCTGGTGTTGCAAAAGGTTTTATCTACCTCTGTGATGGGAGAATCCTGTAATCAGCTGGCTGACCTACAAGCCAGGCTAAATATCTGCGCTGTGTCCTCATTTTTGGATGATTGACCAACTGTGCTGAGAGGTTTCTTGCATACTTCTGTTGAGTTAGTTTAACAGCAAGTCTGCCTGAAAACATGTGAGGAGGATGACTTGAGAAACACCCACCTGCCAACAATTTGGGATTAAAGCAAAAGACATTTTTTTTCCTGAGATCTTCTTTTTACTGCCTATTTGGGCAGTAAAGTTCAAACTGTAAAGACCTTGACTAATGTTGAAAGCACTCCCTCAAACAAGGAAGAAATTGCATCACCAGGAAAAAAAAAAAAGCATATGGGAAGCAGACTGACATCCAGACAATCTTTGGAGAGGTCTGAAAGATCTTGGATGCTTTATTTTGCTCTCAGAGGGTCACAGATTTCAGGTAGGAACATAGAACTAGAAAAATAGTTTTGTTTCCAAACACTGAAGAGATTTTTTTCTTTTTCTCCCCGCAGGCAGACACACTGTACAATCCCATTCATAAATGAATTAAACTCCACTGAAAAGCAGTGTAGATGGTTTGCTCTCACTACTCCTACAGGAAGGCTGTTCAAGAACATCAAGGATTGCTAAGAGCCTTTGTCTTATTTCTAGCCAAATTCATTCTCAGCTATTTTAAGACCATATGCTCCTATACCAACATCGTTATTCAGCATCAGTAACTGCAGACACATGTACATTTGCTATTTTAAGACACCTTTTTCTCTTATTATTTGTTCTTGCTATGTTAGTCTGCTTTCCAGTTTTCCGCTATACCTTCAATAACTTTTGAGCCTGTGGGTCAATTGCAACCCAGTTCGGAGGACAGAAATTACAGGTTCACTGAAAATTAACATGGTATAAAAAGCCTGAAAGGGGAAAGGATGCAGTAGGGACCGAATAATTACGTTTTGTGCCCGCTCCCTGCCCAGCTTATACTGTGGGGTGGGTTACATGGGATTCAGTTGGAGCGGAGGGTGCTGTCCTATGATGTGAGTTATAACAAAAGCAGGAAATTTGGGTTATTTTTGAAAGGTTTAGGCTGCAGAGGGATACCAAACTCCACGAGTTTCAACCGGTCATAGGATGATTTCTTTATATTGCCAAGATTCAGTGGTACCTGCATTAAAAAAGGCTGCTGTTCACAGCATGTGTTGCCATTGCGAATTCCCAAATGGAAGAGTCACAGGGACTCACATAAGTCAGAAATACTGCGGAAGCACTGGTGAGCCACAGTTCAAGACCCAAGCTGAGAGGGGGAAAACCGGGAGTCTGGACTATAGGTACCTCTTGGGGACAGAAAGAAATGAAAGGCCTGTGCCCCAAGGAACGGCACAAAGATGCTGATGCAACTCAGCCCATCACTGTGCTGGCAACAATTTCCAATGCTGCATATATTTGTGAAATTGAGCCAGTATTTTCACTGAGACAAATACAGACTTTGCCTCTGAAACTGAAAAGCTCTTGCTGATACACTTGTGTTAGAGGTATAAAGGATGATGATTTATGTTTTAGGCATGAGCCAGGGTCTCACCAAAAAGCAGGGCCAGGGGCTGTACGAACACCATGATTCCACTATTAAAATGATGGCCAACAGGCAAAAGAATTTGATTTCTCCATAGAGTGACAGCCTAACAAATCATCAGCCATTTATTAGATCCTGAATCAAACAGCTGAGGCCAAAGCTTTGTAAGCAATTTTAATAGAAAGTAAATAGCACACTGCAAACAAAAAATGTTTACAAGATCCCGTGGCCTGGCCAGATGGAAGGGGAACTCTCACAACAAAAAAAACATATCTAGATTAATCTATTTCCTTCTTTTTTCATCTCACGTAGTTATATATCGCTTTCTTGTGTCACTAAAAAACATTTAGCCAACAGACTGAAGGGCTATTAAAAATCGAAATGAGATACATCCATGAAAAGTACCTACCTTTCTCACTGTATTGGCTATTTTATCTTTCCCAGTCTCATATAACCTTTATAGGCTCACCCATCTCTCAGTTTTTCCAGAAAATCTCCTTCCGGAACAAGATCACAACCTTCTGGTGTACTGAGCGCATCTGAAAACACTTTCATACTAGAAAAAAAGGCAGGCTGATGGAATAACAGAAAAGTTTAGAATCCCTTTCCCAATTTTCTTATTGTAAAAACAGGCTACTTTGGTATCATACCTCTTCCTCCCTTAACTTTCAGCTGAAGACTGATGCCCATGTCAAAGGCTGGGGCTCTATCACTGGCTGGGAAAAACTGTAACACTGTTGGCACAAACAGGAACATGGTCCACAACCACAAACATGGTCGCCACTTCCAACTGGCTGTGGCAGTACTTCAGAGCTGCAGTACATTTCCATTAGCAGAAGAAACTGGTAAATGAGTCAAATACTTTGATGCACACCTACAGAGAAAGAACACAGTTCTGTAACATCAATCACATAGTAAAGGAAAATAGCACCCCGTATTTCAAGTTTCCTTACTTTTGTTCTTTTTTGGAACACTTCAGTCAACAGTGCTCTTGCTTAGTTTTTCAGAGGGTCACAGTGCTAGTGCTTCTCTGCCTGTTCTTGGCTTTCCACTCTCCCCTCAGTCAGCTCCTGTGACAAATCTGGGCTTCTGAAACCTGCATGTACACTTTTCCTTCCCACACACAGCTCACCCAACAGTGCCTAGGTCTCTGCCTTCACACTTAGCCTCTTGACTAAGCTTTGCAAAGCCTGACCTGCTTTGCCTCTGATGCTGTTTCAGCTACTTTACTCGAAAAGGAGTACAGCTGTTTCCAGCATACGTTCTGAAGAAGAGGCTGCTGAAGAAACTAGTTTTAGCAAAGCTCTCTGCTCACTCTCCCTTTCTTCCTTCCCCATCATAACCTTTTTTGTCACCACCATTCCCACCAATCTATTCACCGTCTGTGCTCCAGAACAGCCAACCTGACACAGACTGGGGCAGTAGCCCAGCTGTGAGTAGGACCATTAACATACCCTTAGGAAAGAATGTATGAAACAGGGCACTTATGGAGAAAGTGCCTCTCCAGTATTCCTCTTGCAGATTGCGGCGGTCTATAGTTCATGAATTTTCTGAGCTTAATTTTGCATTTTCCTGATCATATTTAATACTCCATTTCTTAATGAATCTGTCTAGTTATTCTTGAATATATTTATAATTTTGAAAGTCATAAAGTTTGGTAGCAACAAGATTTGTAATTTAAATATGCATTGTGTGAAAACAAAAACAAAACAAAACAAACCCAAACAAACAAACAATAAAAAAACCCAAACAGCAACAAAAAACTTTTGTTTTTTAATTCTGAAGCCTGATAGTTCATTTTCAGGCCTCTGGTTCCTGCATCTTGAGAAGTCATCTTAGCCATGACTTCATATATAGTGATCATGTCCCTCAGTCACTTTTTCCTGAGCTGAGCCGAATGCTGTTCTAGTTACTATCTCTTCATTAAAAACAACCAAAAAAAAAGCCAATTCATACCTTTCAACATTCTTGTCATCTTGCTTTGAACCTTCTCTTGTTTATGCAGCTTGGACAGTGAAAACTGACAGTTTCAGTCTGCTCTGTGTTGCTTACGTAATTCTGACAGAAGTCTTCCAATGCTTCAAGTTTTTAGATAAATGTTTGCTTGTTTCGCTGTTAAACTTTTAAGGAAATCAATATACACCTATTTCTATTGCAATCATTTCTTCCAACACTTTATAGCGTCTTTCTTCTTTTTCAAAAAAGGCTGCATTTTGGACTAAGCTGATGGACAGTGATCCTGTAATTTTTAGGGTCATCTTACCTTTTAAACTCTATGTAGTTTATTTTAAGGAAGGCACTTGTTCACCTTCAGTGTCATAAAAAACCCGAGCTCATCTCCCAGGAAGCATTAATGTCAGCGAGCTTAAGGTCCAGATTGATGGTTGCATGGGTAGTTCTCCATGGCAGAAGGCAGAGTAATTTACAAAGACAGATGTCCTCAGACTAATCAATTTTTCTGCACTGCTACTGTCCCTAACCCCTGACATGCTGGTTTTCTGTTGTATGAGCTTTTGAACCCTCATTCCACTGTTGCACACCTGCAAATGCCAGCATAAGAAGACTGGGAAAGGAGGGGGCCAGGCTTCCCATTTGCATCAGCTCAAGCTGCCCCCAAACCTGCCCTTCCACCAAAAGACGCAGCCCTCACCTCCCTGCCCATCCCAACATAGCATTCCACTCCTACCTGCTGTCTGCTGTAGTAGTTGTGCGATGTATTGGACCGTTTCACTGAGCTGCTGGATCTGCTTGTACCTGCTGTGAAAATAAACTTGAGGTACTTGGAAGCTACCAGGGTTCAGGTGCGGCTGGAGGCCCTGGCTACAATGAAAATGAAGAATGTTGTCTTCAGTCACTAACAGTAATGAGACATCTGCCACTGGGGTACTATGGTTTTTAAATACTAACACATCATGGGTTGTATAGCTTTATAAATTAAAATTAATATTCTTAAACAGCCTTACGTAAGAACAAATCCATCATGCACCAAACGATCCACATTTTAAAGCTGAACTGGCCTTTGTACACATTAGATGAGCAGTGTCTGTGGGCCACATTTGAGGAGCATTGACAAGGCCAGTGAAAACCAGCCTTTGATGTGGGAAATGCTGAAGTCAAGCAAACGAGAGGACATCATAACCGTCTGAGTCTGATCCATTGGACCTTACGGTGGTGAGTGAATACAATTCAATAGAATAGAGCAAGCATAATTTTTAGTCCCTGTATACCTGAGGAGGAAGGAGAGAAAAACAGGGAGCAAGAGAGGAGCTTGGGTTTGATTATTTCTTTCTGGAATTTTAAACTTTTGTTGGAGTAATGAAACAATAAGGTATGTTACAAAGTTAGGTTAATGTAGCAGGTAAAAAGTTCCATTGCTGAACTGAACCTCAGGCTTATTGATAAAATGCTTAAATGCCAGCTGTATTTGAAGTGGCCCTATTAAGGAGAGTGGACTGAATAGAGACCACCAAATAAAATGGGTCTTCAATAAGACAACAAAGCTTCATACAGTTTCAGAAAGCAAGCTAGTCAGTTCTAGCTGCTTGTACATCCCTACCATTTCCAAGTTATTGTGACTTGGAAGTACCAAATATAATCACAGAGGGAAAAAAAAATAGCATTGCAATTTCATTTAGAACAAGACAACTGCAGTAATTATATGTGTGGACATTTCTTGCTGTTAAGGCTGCGATCTGGATTTCATGCTTCAATAGCAGAATGCCAGATGAGAGGAAACAGCTTATTTAAAATTGCCCAGAGAAGGATTACAGGCTTGTCTCAACTGATAGAACGATGTATTTTCAGCCTAAATGCCTTCCCGCATCTCCTTTTCCAAAGGCTGTTCATCTGTTGCCATAGAGACCATTTCCAGCCCACTCTTTTCCCCTGCACAGATTCTATTCTGGGGGATCACAGCAGCAGCTTCCCCGGCTGTGCCTCCTGCCCAGGAGCAGCCAAGGGGCAACAGTAAAGCTGAACATCTGCAACCGCACAGTGTGCAACTGCACAGTGTACAACTGCTGGGAGCAGAAGTGCCTTTTTTTTTTTTTTTTAATCCACAAAACTGGTACATAATGAGGAGGATAAGATGTAGTTATGCAGTGCATGAAAATGTGGGCGTGCACTGGGACTGCCAAATCTACTAGGATGCCTTTTTATCCTTTAAAGGGAGCTGTCACATCAATCACGCTCATTTTTTTCTTCCCCTGGCTTTGCTGTAATGGAGATTATTAGAAGTAACGGGAAAACAAAAAGGATTCGTTTTCGCTCCACCGGTGGCTCTTGCACAAACAGCCCCTGCGCCCGCACCCCGGGGGAGCCGCTCGCACGGAGCAGCCGGGGCCGCGGGCGCTTCGAGCGGGGGTGACCGTGCGATCCCAAATCGCCAGGGGCAGCTGGAGCGGCACAGGGCTGGGACAGACTTCGCCCTTCGTGAGTTCCACTGCCCGAGACCCCAGACGCACCCCAGACGCCGGGAGCGACCGCGCCCCAGGGCCGCAACCTCCCCACAGGAAGGGCTCATCCGCTCGCTTCCGGCGCTGCTTTTGTACAGGGCTGGTTTTTTTTAACTTGCTGGGAAAGGGGCATTTGGGAGAGATGGGGAGCAGGGAGGGGCCGGCAGCCGCCCGGCAGACAGCCCGCCGGAGTCGCCCTGCGGGGCGGCCCCGCGGCCATGGCGCCCTGAGGTGACGGTGACGGCCCCGCCGGCCCGCGCGCCCCGCAGCTCCCGCCTCAGGACCCGGAGCGCGCCCGGCACTGGGCTCTAGGCCGTTACGTCAGCGCCCGCCCGCGCGGCAGGGCTGAGCTCTGTGATTGGCTCCCAGCAGGCGGAAGCGGCCCCGCCCCCGGCCGGTGGCGGGTTGGCGGGAAGGGCTGGAGGGGCCTGCGGGGTGTTGGGTTCGGGTGTTGCGGGTCGCGTTCGGCCTAACGGCGGGGCTGGGAGATCGGCTGTGAGGCGAGTGTGACAGCCGGTGAGGTGAAGGTGGCAGCCGAGCCGGGTCGGGCCCAGCCGCAGCCATGCAGGCCTTCCTCAAAGGCCCGTCTTCCATCAGCACCAAGCCCCCCGCGGCCAAGGAGAAGGGCGCAGCCGGGAGCAGCGGGGAGGGCAAGAGGCTAAAACCCATCCCTTGGGTGGAGAAATAGTAAGGGCTCTTCTGGGGCCGTGGGGTCGCTGGTCGGGGTGGCCATGGCGGGTTGTGGGAGTGGGTTGGCTCTGGAGGGGTGTGTGGGACAGGGAGGGGGTGACAGCAGAGGGGAGCGGTGTCCCCTTCTGGGGGAACAGCTGTAACTCTTTCTGTTGCAGGGGAAAAGCAGCACATGAACTGTCATAAGAGCCCTCTGTATGTGTTACTCAGCAGAAAATGGCTGTATTGCCAATGTCAAGTGGCACAGTTTCATACAGAAATGCAGAAGTGCAGTAAATGCTTTGTTTTTGAGAAGCCTTGATTGGCTCACAAAGTAGTAAAATATTGAAGTCTGCAATCCAGTTCTGCTTCCAAAACCAGCCCGGGCTGATGTTTACAATAGGACTAGACAAACAGCTTCCTGAGAAATTAGATCACTTTAGTAATACAGACCAGAGGCATTAGACATGTTTCCTATTATGATTTTGACCTCAAGTACAAAATTTGCTGTAATTCTTCAGTACCTGGTGTAATCAGAAAGGGAATGTTTTTCTCAATTTCAGTTTTCTTCTGGAACTTTGTTAGCTAATAAATTGCATTTAATGTCTTTATTTAGTCGCCCCAAAAATGTGGATGAAGTCGCCTTTCAGGATGAAGTTGTTGCTGTGCTGAAAAAGTCCCTGGAAGGTGCTGATGTGAGTGTAATGATAACATCTACCCAGTCAGTGTGTTTAGGCAGAAACTTTAGCCAGTGGTAACAAAACCTTCTGTTTTATAACTCAGCGATGATCATTTTTTGAGTGATACTTTATGAATAAGCTAAGTGGCATCTGCATAGTATGTTGTGATATATATGTCTGTAAACCTTGCGATGTTTCCAGCCTTCTAAGCATTGTAAAGTTGTCAGCTCTGTGATGCAGTTTGGAATTTTTCTGGAAAGCTCAATTGGTAAACATCTTGTTGAAAATTTCAAAACTGGAAAGGCTTTTGTTGTCTCTGCACTGCTGTTCAGCTACTACTTTTGACATTTTTGTTTAACAGGAGAGGGGAAACTTTTCTTTCATGGAAAAGTCTGAATTGCCAGTTGTTCCTAAACAGTTCTAGTGATCTATCAGTGCTTCTATGAAACTGCTAAACATTAAAAAAAATACAGTCTTTGCTAATGAGGAAGTTTAAGTGGCAAGTCTAATACTTAGATAGTGATCTGTGAACTTTTTGGGTTAAAGTTTCCAAGTAAGTCTCTTTGGCTTCAAAAAGCTAAGCATGACAACTGCACAAACTGCGCTGCAGCATTGGCATCTGTGACCTAAGGATATAAAGGGGATGAGCCGTGCGTTTTCAGTTGCTTTTGTTTACACTTGTATTTGCTTTTGGATAAAAATTTAGTAACTATTCCGTATGAATGATGGTTGTTTCCTCTGAACCAGGTGATGGGGAGATGGAGGGACTGAAGGAAGAAATAAAGTAGGTAGCCAAGAGATGGCTGTGCTTTTTGGCAAATGTGGACAATTCCTTCCTTCATACATGCTGAGACTTTTTCCTTTTGCTCAACATTTCACCTGGAAGGGTCATTCTTGTGCTCCAAAAGCTGTTTCTGTTTTCATGGGCTGCTAATGCCAGCTGAAGTGGTTGGTGGATGGATGTTGTGAAAATGACATTTGTGATGTGGCTGTCTCCTCACCAGGAGCTCACAGGAACGATTTGGGCCTTTCAGAGTTTGGTGTAAGAAGCCTTTCACTCATAGTATGGTCTGATGCTCAGTATGCACAGGTAGTCATTAGTTTAATCAGAACTTGCAGAAATACAAGTACTTTATTTGTTTGAGCTGAGAAAGCCAAAACAAAGCTGATATGACAGAACTGGGAAAGACTTGCATAATTCATTTCTTTAGTTCGTATCTCTAGATTCAGTTTACTTTGGTAATGCTGTTGTGATGTGACCTTGTACCCATGGAAATCTGGGTTTCAACAGCAATGTTGCTGTAATATAATATTTGTACAGTTGACGTAACTGGGAAGGAACTATTAAGAGCTAAGGAGAACAGAGGTGCTGCCACCTATTCTGTCTGGACATGTCAGTCATGTAATATCACTTAGGTGATGGGTTGTGAAGTTCTATTTTGAGCAACAGCTATTTAAAACCTCACAGCTTCTCAATCAGTAATGTTTCTCAGATTATGAGCCCTAGTACACTTGTGTTGAATTTGCCTCCTGAGTTGAAAAGACAAAGTGTAACTTGTGCTTGCGGTTACAGGCCCTAATTACCCAAACTCAGCAAGGCATTTGACTACAAAATTATGCAAGTACTTTAAAATATTTGACACTTTTAAAGTTTGGACATTTTTGTTAGTTCTTGAAAGGACTCATTCTGTCAAAAAGGCAAAAGTGTAATTTGAACTCTGATGTGGCTGGTACTTATTTCAGAAGTTCTTGCTGAATTTGGAGATCTGGTGAGATCAAAGAAACAGCTGTGACAACGCTGTAGGTTTGTGTAATGTACTTTATTTAAACCTTAGTGGTGAAAACAGACAACCAGTCCTTTGTTGATTGGCCTGTATTTGTGGACCTCAGTTTGGGACTGGCTAAATGGAGCAGGACTTTTTAAGACCCTGGTGTGTCTGTCTGTTAACAACAGCATCCGTCTTGTTATAAACTGGGGAGACCAGAGTCCAAGCAATTTTTGAACTGGAGAAGTTGATTTCTGTCTGCCAGGACTGTTGGTTTGTTGTTACTTTTTGCAAAGAAACTGACAAGGCTCATAGTAGTCTTTACATTTCATTTCCTTGATGGTATCTTAATGATCGATGAGAGAGATGGGTGTCAGATTATCATTGCAATTTATATCTTCATTGTACTGAAACTTCTAGAAGAGGAGTTGGGGTTTGCACTAGATGTAACTTTTCCACAAGCAGGATGATGCCTGCAGGTATCCTGCTCTACCCTGGCAAGTGTGGAAAACTGGATAACCAGATCAGGTTGCAGTCTGTTTAAAAATACTGCTGCAGTTACATAAAGGATTAGGCTGTGCTTGGTGAGAAAGCAGTGTAAATACTGGTGATAACTTCAGTGAGAAACAAGCATAAATGAGGTTAAAACAGAAACAGTGGTAAAGTGTGGGTTTAATGGAATTAGGAAACAGATTCTTATTAAAGCCTCTTACCTGCTAATGCTGCTTGTGAGAACCAGTAGAGTGTCAATTAGCACAGAGGCAGAAATTACGAATCTCCACAAAAACATCTACTCTTGCAGTGTGCTAATCTAACATGGATGTTGGTGAATTTTCAGCTGTCATTCAGTAAACGTTTTCTCTCCCTGGAGCTTTCCTGAAAGATACAGGGTGATAATAATGTTGTGGTATCTAATTAAACTTGGAAAAGAAAAAGTTTGTTAGTACTGGCTGCTGTTTACATTTCAGTAACTAGGGAAACAAGCAGTGAATGATTGGCAGAAAGAGCGTGCAAAACTTGAAATGGATTTATTTACTATAAAATGATTGAAGATTGAAATTCTTCTGCCTGTGCTTTTACGGTATATACACAGTTGAATCTATTCTCTGTGTCTTATCTTAGTTGTTAAAGTGGGATGCTTGTTACCAAACTGGTCTGTTTCTTTCATTTTCTGATTATGGATTATTTGCTCCTGCATTTTACTCTGCTCTTTTGCTGTTCCCATTCTGTCTGCATTGCTTACTATATTCAGCATAAAATTCTCTAACCTAATTTTAGTTGACCCTTTAAAAATAGAACATTTATTAAGGGCTGGAAATCAAGTCAGACTGAGAGGTTTGTCGTTTTGCTATTGATTGAAGAGGATTTGAGGATTCTTTTTCTAAGAATGTAGGACTGGAACATCCCTTACTGCCAAAGGCAGCAGTTTTAAAGTGCAGCCTGATAATATATAAGAGGGATTACTTGAAATAGTATAGAAAGCTATCACTCCTATGCTAATTAGAAAGCTTATTGATTTCAGCCAGAATCTAGTCATGGCTAACTTATACAAATCTGGTTTACGCCAAATTTGTTCTTTGTGCCCGTGTTGCTCTGATATATTTATGGAGATTGGTCATATTCCCTCTCAGCTTTTGTTTTGCTGAGCTAACTAAATCAAACTCTTGTAAAGAGTCACTTCTCATAAGATGGGCTCTTCACTCCGTTAGTCACCTTTCCCCATTTGGATTCATCATCCTTGACTGTGGGTGACCTGAGCTGTACGTAGCTTTGCAAATAAAGCTTTCTCAGCCCCATTTTCCGTCTGCATTGAAAGTGCACATCCCAGGGCCACTGTGTCACACAGGCTTATACTGTTCCTCTGACTGACAGACAAAATGAAATCCGCTTGTATTTTATTCCAGCTGATGAATTCCAGATCTTTAGCAGATACTTAGGTATATTCTCAAATTGTGAGATTTCATGCTTTGTGCTGCTAAATGTCATCCTATATTTTACTGTGGTCTTTGCTGCGCTGCTTTGATTTTCCTGTGTCAGCGTATTTCTTTAATGCATTGCTATTTTTCACGCTGATGTTATTAATTAAATTATTTGAAAGATGAGTTAACCTAATCTCTTTAAGAAATGCCACCAGTCTCCTCCTTTGAAAAAATCCTTGGATGGATGTAGAAATTTGCCAGCGCTGTGCATTCCAGTCGGTCGTTGCCAGCATCTCTGTGATTAGTGTAAGGACATGCCTGCATTTCACCCACCGCAATATCGTGCAGGCTCACAAGCTGCCTTCTACTTATTGGAGTTAGTGGCAGCACAGAATTCTCAGCATGGCTTGAAAAGGCCGTCTGGGGAGCTGAGGAAGGACAGGGTGGTTAACCTGCACCAAATTTTGTCACAGCTGCACTGCTAGTGGTATCCAGACTGTTCGAAGGGCATCCTTGGATAAATTTGCCTGTCACTGCAGTCATATCAGTAAGTTCTGTAGGCTTTAGTGACCTCAGACATGACCTGGAGGGAATGTATTAAAATAAAATATAAATCGAAGTATCAGTTTTGATAGAACGTGATGGTGCCACCAAAGAACAGTTTGTTCATGCTGTCCTATAAACAGCAACTGTTTGTCCTCCTTCAGAGCACCATGTGTAATGACCTGGAAGTGAAAGAGTTTATATTATTTAACAGGAGAAGTAGGTAGTTTCTGATCTATTAGGTGCTCAGATTTTCAGTAGGTTTTCCTATTTGAGGTTTCGTTTGTTTGTTGCTTTTTGAAAAAAATGGTCCCTTGCTGTTTCAGCTTCCCAATCTGTTGTTCTATGGCCCACCTGGGACTGGAAAGACTTCCACTATTTTGGCAGCTGCTAGAGAACTCTTTGGGTAAGCTGGAATCAAGTTACTTCGGTCTAATCGAGTATCACGTCTTGTAACCATGTGACAGGGTGCCTCTGGTCTTTGCCCGTTCTTTTGTAGCTTCTAGAAACTTTCTCATACTTTTAAGGTCTTTTTTGGGAGTATCTTCACATTCTAATTAATTTCTAAT
This sequence comes from Pampusana beccarii, assembly GCA_013399365.1. NCBI lineage: Eukaryota > Metazoa > Chordata > Aves > Columbiformes > Columbidae > Pampusana > Pampusana beccarii. Next base: position 353,559 of record VWYH01009127.1, read on the forward strand.
GTGATAATTCTTTCTCATTTGCCCTGTCACAAGTCATTGATTTCTGTTACCAATACAGACTTGCAGCACTTGAGACTGGCAGCCCTGTAACCTTGTAGCAAGGAGTATGAAAAGAAGTGGCTTGCATATGCATATGCCTTACTGAACTTGGTAAAGGAATTCCAGTTTTAATGGTATATTCGGGAAGTTGTTACCTTCACATAGATCTCAAAGCACGTCATAAATGTCAGAATTGTAATCTTTCCATCATGCGCCATTGAATTGTGTCTGGAAATAATATTGGGAGTCAGGCTAAAATTCTGCATGTGTACATTCATCAGCTCACTTGTACCACTTGGGAGTTTTTGAGTAGTGACTTCAGTGACCCATAAGCAAATGGCTGAGAAGGTGGTTTGATGTTATGAACAAATCCAATGTTGAGCTCAGTACCCCCCCAGCCCTGTCATCTTTAATTTTTGGCTCATGTTCTTTTGGAGAGAAGCACTTCTAGTTTAATAGTCAGAAAACAACTCCAGATTGTGTGTCCATTTGCATTCCTAGAACTTAAAATCCATTGTATTAATTTTTTTTTTTTTTTTAGTCAGATGCTGCTGTATAGTGGTGCTGCTAAATACTGCCTGTATTATACCTTCTAGATATTTCTTTCTGGTAGTATTGCAATGGAAGAGCACTGCCAGTGACTGTGTCTGGGCATTTCACTTGTTCTTCCACATTGCTCATATAATACAGTGCTCTGAACTTAGGAAGCCAACTTCCTACTCTTTTTTTCCTGGGTAACTGATGTAATTTTACACTTCGTTGTTTTCTGCAGTCTGAGAAGCGATTATAGAAATAACTAATGGAAATTCATACCTAACATTTACTGATCTCAACTGTCTTTTAATAAAGTATGTTATTTAATAATGCTGTCAAAAATAATACCTGCTGTTGAAAAAGGCTAGGAGGGTTGTTGATATACTTTATAATGTATCATTACAAGAGTTAGCAGCTAACATGCTGCAAAAATTTTTGCAGGCCTGAATTATTCCGGCAAAGAGTCCTTGAGTTAAATGCTTCCGATGAGCGTGGAATACAAGTGATTCGGGAAAAAGTGAAGGCTTTTGCTCAGCTGACTGCGTCTGGAAGCCGTTCAGAGTAAGTGCTGGACAAAACCGCTCTGGCTTAGGACACAGCCTGTGGTTGGTTTTGTTTAGGTTAACTTTATAATTCTGATATGAGTGATGGGTCAGCACTGCCCAGAGGTTTGTAACACACACAGTGCTTTAACTAAGCTTGGACTTTGTGTAATTTCATGTTGAGAGTTTGAATAGCCGAGAGGAACTTTTACTAGTGCTGTTAGAGGCAGACAGGAAAAAACCAACAGATCAGACCTTCTGGATTTGGTGATATGTTGTTGCCTTTGCGAATGTCTGACTGCCATAGAAAAGCCACTTTGGGTAAATTGTGGTGGAAGTTACTTCTCTAGTACCTCTAATGTGCAGCATCTCATACGAGTTGGGTGCTTGTTTATAAGATGTTAATGAGATTCTGGTGTTAGGTGCTGAGAAGCCCTGTGCAGGTGGAGCCGTATGTGTGGGAAAAACAGGTTATAGAAAGTAGCAGGGAGAAACAGCATGTCAGGACTCTCTGGCACGAAATGGTCTTGTGTACTGAAATTAGTCTGTTGCAGTGTCCTATGCATTTCAGGGAATTGGAAAGCCTGTAAAGAGAGCAGCTGCATTTCTTGTTAAAAGAAGAAACTTAAAGCAAGAGTACATAGTTTGGAGGGCTTTTACAGTATTCAAACGTCAGTCTTTCTCTGGGAACTCTGAATATGTTCTATTTATCAGGTATAAGTATTTAAGTAAAATATGACTTGCTATTTGCAGTGTTGGGTGTTTTTTTTTTTTCCTTATCTCTATGTTGCATGTCTCCTGTATAACAGATTTTTTTATTTTTCAGTGGTAAAGTTTGTCCTCCTTTTAAAATTGTAATCCTGGATGAAGCAGACTCAATGACTTCAGCAGCCCAGGCAGCCTTGAGACGCACAATGGAAAAAGAATCTAAAACAACACGTTTTTGCCTTATTTGTAACTACATCAGCAGGTACACGTGGAATTTGTTGCTTGTTTGGACTTGTTGCTCTTCCTATTCTGTGCTTTTTTTTCCTTCTTCACTAGGAGGTTGATATCTAGTTTTCATAGTTTTGAGTTAATAGAGATGTAACCACATGAGATGTCCTTGCTCATTGCAAGGGGGTTGGACTAGATGGCCTTTGAAGGCCCCTTCCAACCCAAACTATTCTATAATTCTATGAATACAAGACTGAAGGCAATATTTAGGTATTGTTATTTCTTAGTGTTGCTGTTTTAAGGTTATGCTGCCCTTTTCTGCCTTGATAGCTTTGTATGAACTTGACCCATGTGTTAATTTACCAAGCACGTACCTTCCTTTCTTACAGAATAATCGAACCTTTAACATCACGATGCTCCAAATTCCGCTTCAAGCCTTTGTCAGACAAAATCCAACAGCAGAGATTATTGGATGTTGCTGAAAAGGAACACGTGAAAATCAGTAGTGAGGTAGCTTCATGGTTGCCATAGAATTTTATTGCTTGATCCAGTGCATGGCTGTGAAAGTCACCATACTTTTCCAGACTGCTCAGTTGTATTAAATATGATGTATAAACTCATTTAGATATTATTCTCCTTCTACAGATAGGATACATTTTAAGAGTCTTCCTAAAACCAGAAATGTCCACCAGAGAAAATTCGAAGCAGAACTGTGGGACTTTTTGTTCTTTGCTGAGTATACTTGCATTAAACTGTGCCAGTGCACATCAATATTAGTAGAGAGGTTGTCTTGTAACTTGTGTACTGTGCTGGTCTGTCACAATCTGCTATAGGCACCGCTTGATGTTTTAAAGTCAACGTGCTGAGGAAGTGTACTGGATTTGAATTAACAGGGACCGTCTCACTTGGCATTTCCTGACATTATTTTTCAGGCAGTATCTTACCTTGTTAAAGTGTCAGAAGGGGACTTAAGAAAAGCAATCACTTTTCTTCAAAGTGCCACTCGCCTCATGGGCGGGAAGGAGATCACAGAGAAGATAGTCACTGAAATTGCTGGGGTAAGTTGTGCTTTACAGTCTTTCCTGTAATTATTCTGAAAAGCATTGGTGTAGTAATTGTACTTGCTACCTGCATCTATATCTACCTTTGCTCAAAGTTTGATTAAAAAGTTGGTTTATACCCATTAGTATTGCAGTGTGGTACTGATACACTATCCACCAGAATTTTAAAGGCTGCCTGATACTGTATATTTAGTACATAGCCAGTTTCTAGCAACTTATTCTGTAAATCAAAGAAAACTGTAAAATAGTCATCTAATTCAAACTGAGGTTGAAATATTCTGCCCATGAATGCGAAAATGTATTACCTTTTGTGGGACAGTAGACTAGAATGTCTTTTTTGGCACTTTTATATATATAATGTGAGTGTGAGTGTGTAAGTATAAAATACTGCAAAATGTGGTTTGGAAACACCACGGGGGAATGACTTGCAGTAGCAGCTCATGTTCAACTTAACGTTCTCAGTGACCGTGCCTCCTCAAGGATCTGCGTAGGATCTTGCTTTCTGACAAAACAGCGGTGATTTCTTGTAGTACTGACAGGGACAGGAGAAACCTGAGAGGAAATGCATTTAATGAAACTTGTGTGAAGGGGTTCCTATAGCAACAAAACACCCCCTAAAGCAAGAAATGTGAGATGAGGAGTTGAGGAGCTGAAAAATAAATGAGCTTTAATGATGGACACACTTCCCTTGAAGGTGCTACCATCATAGCTAATTGCAAGGGTTGTAAGGTTTTCACTGAGATGGAACCACAGGCAGTTGCTGCTGTGCGTGTTTTACAGAACAGTTTTAAGCCATTTTCTCAGTGAACTTATTCAGTTTTATGTGTCGAGCTGTTGAAAAGAGCTGGATTTCACTTGTAGATATCTGTAAATCATTGTTTCTAAGAAACCTGTTGGAAGCCGTCTAAGTTGACTGTAAGATTAGGAAACACAAGCATGAAATTTCATTACTGACTAACGCTTGTTTAATCCGAAGGAACACAACTTTCCTTCTTCATAAAGACTTCAAGTTCTTGGTCCCATGTAACTTTTGTGACCCTGTAGTGACCTTGGTACAAAAGATTAATAAAGAAGCTTTGAAACCAAACTGTCCAGACGCTCAACTGACAGAAATGGGAAGGAGTAGGGGGAGGATGTGGGCAATGCTTCTCTGCTCAGAGCTAAATCATGGCATCTGACTTCTTTTCTTCTGTTTTATTGTCTGATCTTGTTGCATTGGGCTTTTTTTGTATGTCCCCAGTGTCTCACTGGCTAGAAGACTGATTTGCTGTTTTCTTCAGGTGTAGAACGGTACAGAAAGCATTGGCTGATAAATTGTTAAAGTAGGTCCTCCACTTAGTGTCTTGAATAAGCGATTGTGTATTTGGATTTATGAACTTGGCTTTGACAACTCACTGTCATTATGTAGTTTTTATTTTAGTATCACCAATATAGGACCAAAGTAGCTCTTTAAATTTAGCTGGTCTGTCTTATATACTTGCTTGAAGGCAGTTGGGTGTGTAGAGGAATGAAATGCTAATGTGGCCTCATTCATAAACAGTTTGTGTCTGTTACTGTAAGCATCAACTTCAATTTCAAGTTGACAAAGTTGAAATTAAGAAATGTAACTTCTTGTTACAGGTCGTCCCTAAAGAGACAATTGACGAACTGCTGTCGGTCTGCCGGAGTGGTTCATTTGAGAAACTGGAAACACTGGCAAAGGTAGAGTCCTCGTAGTGCCCGGGCCTGGATATCTTTTTGGGTCACTGTCCTGGGAATCCTTTGCTGCTGGGCTGCACCTGAGGAGCGTTCGGCCTCAGGGCAGTCAGGGTGCGCATTTCAGGAAGCACAGTTAGTGCTCTGATCTTTCCCTTCTGAGGAAGAACGGTCAAGGTGCAAATTATATTCCCTCCCAGTGTGATTCAGGCTTTCTCCTGAGTTAAACTGGCGATGTGGAGCTGTTGGGCTGAATTAGGCAGAGCAGGAATTCCCTGTGAGACACTTGGCTCAGGCCTTTAGAACTGTGTATTTGGTGGGCTGGGCTCGTCTCTGGACTAGTTACCTTCTTGGTCACGCAGAAGCTGTATTAGATGAGAAGTATCTGAATAAAGCTGTTATAAGTCTTCAGTTTTAAAATAGTTCATGCTAATCTTACAGTACACTAGTGAGTAAGTTTGTCTCACAAACTGCTGAGACTTAAAATAGACCTTGCCGGAGAAGGCACAAGCTACTGGTTTATAGGACTGGATTGATTTTCTTTAATACAGAAAAGGTTTTTATTCTCTGTGAAGAAATGGGAAATTCCTAATCTTGTGAGTTTAAAGGAGACTCAGACAGTCTGGAACTGGATTTTAAATCAAGTTGTCCCTGACAGGGGAGCATGCCATAGCACCATTCTTCCTTCCAGTGAAACGTTCCGTGCCTGTATGAAAAAAACAGTTTTGATCAGGCTCCTGCTTTTCATTTGCCTGAGCCTTATCAAATAGTTTTGGTGGGACATCTGGTTTTGAGCCCGGATTTATTCTCCTGTAAACTTGCAGCAAATCTTAGAATTCTTGTGCCAGGATTTGTGCAGATGTCACAGCCTTACACTTCCACATTTACTTAGTATGATTTATAATATGTCTTGATGTTAAGAGGTGATGATACGGATTGTATACATCCTTAGAGCTGGTATAGTCAGGCCATGGTCTCATCTACTGTGTTAGTTTGGAACTGTTCACCAGTTTCAAGAGTAGGTGAGGGTTTTGTTTCATGTATTAGCGCTCAATATGCAGTTGACACAAATTGAATGGATTCTTCTGTAAACCATGGGTGTATATTTTGTTGTACAGAAAAACAAGGTTGCGCCAACTCTTTTTCTGTTTTCATGAACTCTGCCTAAATGGCTTAATGGAACACTGTTCTCAGGCTTTGCTGGTTTTGTAACTGGGGACTACTGATTTTTTTTTTTAAAAAAAAAGCTATCTTTAGTTGCCATGGTTTTTATTTGATTAAAAAAGTTTTAGCTTTACCGGTCTCTCTGTGCCTGAGGCTAGCAACTGCCAGATGAGGAAAATAAATCAAAGTAGGCGACAGTTGGAAATGTGAAGGCTGTGAAACTGCCACATGATGCTTCGGACGCTAAGCTTTCCTAATTTTAGAATAAGATTGGGCAGGTTCAGTGGAGGTTGTTGAATGCTTAAAATGTCTCTAAGCTCACAAAATCCCTGAGATGTAAATTGTCAGACAGAAACTGGAGGAATATTTGGGCAAAATTACTGCTATATATGCCTGCCACACTCCTGCAGGCTTTCCTGGGTGCTCAGTGAGGGTCACTGTCAGGCAGGGTGCTGGACTGTGTGCAAACTACTGACTCGTCCTCTAAAATGTCAAAGTTCCATAATAAATTTCAATACAGATTGGTTTTTCAGTTTGTGGTGTTTCTGTTGCTGAATTATTTCCATTTTCCTCCATCCCTGACACAGAATCTCATCAATGAAGGGTATGCTGTTGCTCAGCTGGTAAACCAGCTGCACGACGCTGTTGTTGAGAGTGAAGATTACAGCGACAAAGAGAAATCTGCCATAGTTGAGAAACTTGCGGTAAGTCTGTAGCTTGAGTTAGAAAAACCCCACAATAATCTCCGGTGATTACTTTTTTTTTTACTCTCTCTTCTAAGAAGTGCACATAATGATTTTTTTTTTTTTTTGGTCCTGAATATTCCTTGATAGAACCTAATATTTCATCCTGAGAAATTTCATGAGAAGGAATTATAATCTAGTTAAGTGAATTATTAGGTGTGTTATACTACTCTAATGGTGCTCATGCAAGAGGTTTGCAGGATTGTGTTGGGTTTTTTTTTAATAGAAAATAAGGGAAAATTAAGGCAAGATTTTAAGTCAGCACTTAAATTGGGGACTGCAAACTTCATCTTTGTGTTCTCCACTGTAACCTAAGAGGCAGCTGGCTTGAGCACCACCGTTTTAAGACGGTTAACTTTTCTGTTCTGTTTGCAGGAAGTAGACAAGTGCTTGGTGGATGGAGCTGATGAGTACTTGCAGCTGATGAGTCTCTGTGCCCTGGTGATGCAGCAGCTGACACAGAACACTTAACAACGCATCCTCCCTGGCTGGCAGCAGAGCAGAGCAGCTTTTTGTTTCATGGGTAGCTGAGGTTGAAGGCAGGGACCTGTGTACTTTTGTACTGTTTTTTTTTCAATAAAAAACTGCTCAGCAGTTGGAAAAGCTCCTGCTGGGATATTTGATTGAATTTTTTTTACGATAGGTTAAGGAAATCTCGAGGTGCTGAGGGGCCAGTAATGCTCCTACTTTGTAGTTCTTTGTACATTTACACATAGAAAGGTAAATGCATCAAAAATGAACATATACATGCTGCACTTAGTTACCATCAGCTGAAAGCTTAGAAATAAAAGAGTTGTTTCCTTCAGCCCAGATTGCTTGGTTTTAAGACAATTTAGTGGGGCCTGTTTCAATAGGACAATGGGTGAGGTGATGGTTTTAAACTGAAAGAGGGAAGATTCAGGCTCAACATGACATTTTTTACTATGAGGGTGGTGAAACACTGGCCCAGGTTGCCCAGAGAGGTGGTGGATGCCCCACATCCCTTGAGACATCCCAGGCTCCGTGGGGCTGTGAGCAACCTGAGCTAGTTGAAGGTGTCCCTGCTCACTGCAGGGGGGTGGACTAGATGAGCTTTGAAGGCCCTTCCAACCCAAACTGTGACAAAATAATCCCCCCTGTACTCAACATCAGGCTTCAGGAGGAACCCAGCTCCTGTGTTCACACCTGTATAAAGACCTCAGGTCTTGCTGATGGTTGAACATCTTTGGGGCAGTGTTGATCCCACCCTTCCAGAGATACTTTTGAACACCCATCAGATTCTGTTCAGTTGAAAATTGAATTCCCTGTGCTACCACACCTTCCAGAGTGCTCTAACTAAAGGACTTGGCCTGGCCCTGTGCTTTTTCATTAAGTCAGTACTAAATTATTCAACTGGCCATTTCCTACTCTGATGAAAGGGTTTTTCAGTATTATAGACACATGTCAATCACCCATGAGCTGTGTCAGAGGGGCACAGGCTCTGGCTCCAAGGTCCTACTCCAAAAACAGCCCCTTCACTTACTGGCCAAGCTGAGAACCACATAAAGCCCAGTAACTGATAAAAGTTTGGGAGATCTGGACAGGGAGCAGCTGATGCTACCGCTCTGCATTACTGGAGCTCCATCCTGCCAGGTCACACAGCTGAGCTGCGATCCCCCTTGCCCTCTAACCAAGGAGCAACTATTCACAATTTAAGTGAATATAGAAGTATTTTATTGAACATTCAAACTTCATTAAGACATGTGCAATATGGCAAATTTTACTGGGTTTAACCCTAACTAAGACAATAGTATGATTGCTTGCTTGCTGGGGCTTAGCAACAGGGTCCAGATCACACTTACCACTAATTAAATACTTTATTGAATAAATACATATGAAACAAAAATGCATTTTAATGCTCTTATAAAAGTTTAGAGATTTTGAAAGGCCTTTCCAATTCAGTCTGAAGTGTAAGTACATACAATAAAGGAAGGTAGGCTAGTTTAACATAATTGGCTGACTTTATACAGCACTTGTATCTTTTAGTCCATAAGTAAATTATTAAATGATAAAGAACATCTAATACAACCACTTCTATGGAACTAGGAAATAAATTTCTAATAAAGAAAAAATTTACAGACCCCATGACTTTCCACCCAACCCCAACAGTCTAACCCTAAAGTGGATAAAGCCAGTGGCTTTCCCCACAAGAGCTCACGACAAAAAGTCGCTTCGCTTATCAAAAATCTGTATTTCTGATCCGTTATGAGCATTGAGACAAGATTCAATATATCCCCAAAGAAAGAAGCACAATGCACGTTGTGAATCGCCTATTCAGCAACAGCGATCACGGCATTCAGACACCTCATCCCAGGGATTAAATGAGATCAGCCACATTCATCGGCATCTCCTCCACTGTAGTATTGTAGAAAGTCTCAATGTCTCGCAGGATCCTCTTGTCCTCTTCAGTGACAAAATTTATAGCCACACCTTTTCTGCCAAAACGACCACCCCGGCCAATTCTGCACAAAAAGAAAAGCGCATTTCCACACAAGTTAACTACTCTGATCCGTTTCAAACCTTTGCAAGATCTGTTCACTAACTACCGCTCTTTATCTGCAACTGGCCGGTTTGTGCTCTGTTTACAGGACTTGCTGCTCCCAAAGGCGCATCTAGTGCCAACAGTACAGAAGCAGCGTCCATCCTGTGCAAAGCAGCAGAGCAGAGGTTACTCTTTCGGGTGCAAAACATTTCATGGTTGGTACTGTCTGTCATCTGAAGTCCCAGCTCAGTCTCCCTCCCCTCTACTCTACCAACAGCCTCTACCACCTGCATCCAGTCCCAAACACATGGCATACAAAAAATAAGGCACTAGTCAAAGATCAGATTTGTTCCCAAATGAATCACAAAACTTAACCATTAATCATGACACACCACAAAGGGCAGAATCCCACTGTGGAAGAGGAGCCACCAAGAGCACACAATGTGACCACAGCTGGACCTCCAGAAGCAAGGCAGTCCTGCACAACTGGCTTGCTGGGATGCTGAAGGTCTAGTCAACTCAGCAGCAACCGAACATCAGTTGGGACCTTCTGATGGAGCTCATGCTGCTGCTATGCCAGTAATGGCTTTTGTAGGGGTGCTCCACAACCTACTCGACAAAAAGGCAGTCCAGGGGCTGGCAATTTCCTCCAGATCTCAGCAACCAATGATTAGCCATCACTGAACTTGGCACACTTAAGTTTTCCCACTGCTTTTATTGTCCAAATGCTCTGCTCCTCCTCAGAATCATAGCTGGGCAAGTTAAGGCTACCTAACGCTTCTTAAAAGCAGAAACACAAGTAGCTTATTTCTTGTTAGTTTATTAGCAGTTACTATATTAATAGATGCATAATCCTCCTTGTTATTGGTAAGGATTAAAGGGAAAACCAGGGAAAGTTCTATGCCCATTTCCACGGGGGCCATGACACACGCTGCAGCTTCACTGCCTACACAGAGGGCAGAGCCAACTCACCTGTGAATGTAATTTTCACGATTGGTCGGCAGGTCATAATTAATCACCAACGACACTTGCTGCACATCAATGCCACGAGCCTGAAAAGCAATACAGATTCTTTAATGCAAGTCAAAGGCTTTAGATTTTATTATTTATCCTGTGCATTTGTTGACCACATGGTTAGTGATGAACTACAACTGTGTAGTCCATAGTGGAGCGTAGTCTTTACTCTTCCAAAAAGCTCCAAACAGTTCAGGCTACAAGAACCTTCACTGGAATATAAAGCTTTTTGGCAACAGATTTAAACAGAAACGTGTTCGCTGTAAGGTAATACTCACCAGCAAGTCAGTAGTGATCAGGACACGGCTTGATCCTGATCTAAACTCTCTCATGATAACATCCCGTTCCTTCTGGTCCATGTCACCATGCTGTAGAATTAAAGTTTTAATTACTACAGTTGCAGTACTCCAGACTGAAATATCCCTTAAAAAACAAAGCAATGTATGAAACCTAGCGTCCCCACCTGCCTGGGAAAAGAGCAGGTAGGGATAGGAGGAAGCACTTTTCTTTAAGCAGGGGGAACGATAATACAGCACTGCACAGCTATATTATAACTTTCCTGCTTTTCACCCAAATTTAGCTCATTATTATTTGGTTTGCAGTATGGCATTTCAGAAGTTATGTGAAAGCATCAGTTCTTACCAGAGCTGAGACTGTGAAGTCCCTGGCATGCATCTTCTCTGTAAGCCAGTCTACTTTTCTCCTTGTATTCAGGAAAATAACAGCCTGTGTAATAGTCAGTGTCTCATACAAGTCGCAGAGAGTATCCAGCTTCCACTCCTGAACAGAACAAAGGTGATCAGGAAATCCATCATACCACCAACCATTTAGTACATAATACAAATCCCAAACAACAAATAAAACTCATAAGCAACAACCAATTAAGCATGCTCTAGTATGTAATTGTATTCAATATGACCTGGAAAGTTAGAACAAGACATCAAGCAAAGTTTCTGCATCAACTGTTGCACCAAATCTTCAGACACAGGACACTGGACATTAAGAAAGAGGTCCACCCCAGTCATTTTTGATCCAGTGCATAGTTATTCTTCTTCCTGCGTGTACTCTACTAGCATTATTACAGAAACCAAAGCTCAGCCTTGGTTTCTGTAATTTTAGTACAGTGCTTTAACAAGAAGGTAGGAACATGTAAACTGAACTCTCCCAGCAAGAGCAAGTCCAACTGATACCAACCTCTCTTTCAACATTAATGTAGAATTGCTTGATACCCTCCAGAGTCAGTTCTTCCTTCTTCACCAGAATACGTATGGGATCTCTCATGAACTTTTTGGTCACTTCCAACACATCCATTGGCATGGTAGCTGATAGCAACACAACCTAGAAGGCATTACCCACTGTGAGCACGTTCCTGAACACCAGTTCTAATTTAGACAATTCAGCAGTTCTCAGCTACACTGAAATGCAATCCACATCCACAAACTTGACCATGTAAAACGTTTTTACCTGGATGTTTGTGCTTAGCTTTTGAAAGATCTCATAAATTTGATCCTTAAATCCACGGCTCAACATTTCATCAGCTTCATCCAGAACAAACATTTTGATCCATTTAGGTGCTATTAAAAAAAAAAAAAGTATCTCCTGAAGTTTCAGAAATGCACTAAATACTTCTATTAAGGTCATTTTCCAGCACAACTCTGAAATTACAGCAGATACATTACTTAAGATCTTAAGGGTGTGATATTTATGTTGGAACTTCATTATCAAGAACAAAATTAAGCTCATACTTACAAAGGTAGCGTCTGTTTAACATATCAAACACACGCCCTGGAGTGCCGACCACAATGTGTGGAGCCTCAGCCTGAAGTTTTTGCATTTCATTGCGAACATTTGTACCACCAATACAAGCATGGCATGTTGCTCCCATGTAGTCTCCAAGGGCCAGAATTACCTTCTGAATCTAAAATAAAACCCTCTCATTAGTAGCAGTTCCTGGTACACTCAAGATTAAGCCCTGTTATCATTGGTGCTTATGGACTTTGGAAGCCAACAGAGCAAGCAAGGATTCTGCAGCTCTAATGGGCGCTAATGATTTTGCCCAAGTGCTTGTTACTGAAGTAATTCACTAGATTTAGAGGGGCAGTCCAGTTACATTTTTATCCTTACTAGATTAACTAGCTGAAGTAACTACCACAAATGTGCTATTAAGTTAAAAATCAGAGCCTCCAAAGCAAACTCAGGTTTTGAGCTGCTAAGGCCTCTAAGTTAAGCACTGCAGGAAGTTTACACAACAGTGTACAAGTGCACTGCAATACACCAGGCTTTGAAACAAATTTCACCTCACCAACATTTTCAGAGTAGAACAGAAAATAAGCATTCTGATGAGAGCATCTTGTTCCACTGAGCTGCTTTTTTTAGACTTCTTTCTTGTCTGACTTAGTATATTTAGTTCTACTTTCAAGAAGAATCTTCACTATAGCACTTGCGTCTCACTATATTTTAGTTGAAAACAGCAAATTGTATATAACCTATTTTCTACTCTATTTTGAGTTATGTTCCACATTTCATCTTAAGACCCCACATTACTGACATAAATCCTAAAAACTGAGTACCCTTTAAGTTTGGTTAAACACTCCCACTTAGTAACACAGAATACCAAGCCTTCAAGGTGAAGCGAACACGCAATAAATATCAGTCAGTCAGGAAAATATCACAAAAATACAATAACAATTAGTGACCACATGTGCACTGCTGTTTTCATGTTGCACAACTGCATGCAAGTTCAAATAGCTTCAAAAAGTATGTTTGGTTTCCACTCAGAACAGTGTGCTTTAATAACAGAACTTCTATTTTGTTTTTCTGCTGAAGATGCTCCCTAGGACAATACACAGCACAGCAGCAGCTACGGCACACCCTCCACATGCAACAATTTAACTTTTCGAACAGGCAGAGACCTTGTGGGACAGAAGCCAGTTTATATCCCCCATTATTTCACACAAAAAAGGTTCTGAGTGGATACTAGTTACAGCCCCGTATGAAGCCTTTTTATTGTCTCAGTTGTGAAACCTGAAACCTATGCAACACACAAGCAGCTTTTTGTTAACTACACTATCAATACCTGTTGAGCCAGTTCTCTGGTAGGGGCCAATACTAGTGCTTGGGTCTCCTTGAGATCAATCTCCAACTGCTGCAGGATGGAAATAGCAAATGTGGCTGTCTTGCCAGTACCTGACTGAGCTTGAGCAATCACATCATACCCTAAAAAAAGTAGGATACACGTTTACTCCTCCCACACAAGTAATTCATGTTGTTAGTTTTATTTTATTCCCTTTGAAGTGATCAGTATTAATAGTCTCTCCATTTCAGGTCAGTCCCGAAAGATGGTGTACCATCATATCACTTGTTCAATAAGGATTAAAAAGAGGTATCACTGTTCACTAATAAAACAGTGCAAGCATTTTAAAACACTCTTGTAACTATCAGATGTTGATACCAACAAATGAATCACCCACATACCTTTGATGCATGGAATAATGGCTCTCTGCTGAATAGCTGAAGGCTTTTCAAAACCATAAGCATAAATGCCCCTTAGAAGGGATTCTTTTAAATTCATATCATCAAAATTGTCAACAATCTCATTCCAATTGCTCTGCAATAAAGAAAAAAATAGACAATATTAAATCCAACACTTATCTCCATCAGTGATTGAATGTTCAATTCAGTTCCCGTATGCTCACCTCAATGACACCATCGGGGTCCATTCCCTCTGGGCCGCCATGGTCTCTGTTCACAAAACAAAACAAGCTGTTAGCACAATGGGGACTAACATGCGGAAATAAGCTGACACTTTGGCTGCCAAAACCCATGACAGATCATCCCAGCAGGTACTCTGGTGTTTTGCCAATTGAGAAAAACTCCTACCCACTCCCCACTAGCTTGGATGCCACAAACCCAAGTCCTCAGCTCTCAATGTAATAGAGCAAAAAAAACTATTGAAGCTTTCAAGTGAGGCTCGCAGGTAATTTCAGACTGTAGGAAAAAAAAAACACAACAACAGAACAACAAAAACGAAACACCACAAAAATCCGGCTCAATGGCGGGTTAACAGCCTCGCCTGTGAAAAATGCGAGCCAGCAAGACAAGGACCGCATGTCCCGCCGTACAGCGCCCCCCTCACAGAACGCATCCGCTGCAGGCGGGGCTCCGCACGCCGGGCCCGCCGTTGCGGGGAGGGATGGGGCAATGGCCGCCGCTGCGCACTCCGAGCGGCCTCCGCTGCGGCGGGGGCGCTGCGGGGGGCGGGGGGAGCGGCCTCCCGGCTCCGCTGCGGGTCCCCCTCAGCCCGCCCCGCCCCGCCGCCGGGAACTCTCGCGAGAGCTCCGCCCCTGGGATTGCGCAAAGCGGAGCCTGCGCGGAGGAGGGCGCCGGGCGATCGCCTGGAGGGCCGCGCCCCTCCCCCCCTCCCCGAAAAAAAATGGTCTCGCCATCAGCCGGGCCCGCAAACCCGGGGCGATCCAACGGCGGAAGCCGGGCAGGGGGGAACTCGGGTGCGGATGCTCAAGAATCATTAAAAAAAAAAAAANTCATCCCAGCAGGTACTCTGGTGTTTTGCCAATTGAGAAAAACTCCTACCCACTCCCCACTAGCTTGGATGCCACAAACCCAAGTCCTCAGCTCTCAATGTAATAGAGCAAAAAAAACTATTGAAGCTTTCAAGTGAGGCTCGCAGGTAATTTCAGACTGTAGGAAAAAAAAAACACAACAACAGAACAACAAAAACGAAACACCACAAAAATCCGGCTCAATGGCGGGTTAACAGCCTCGCCTGTGAAAAATGCGAGCCAGCAAGACAAGGACCGCATGTCCCGCCGTACAGCGCCCCCCTCACAGAACGCATCCGCTGCAGGCGGGGCTCCGCACGCCGGGCCCGCCGTTGCGGGGAGGGATGGGGCAATGGCCGCCGCTGCGCACTCCGAGCGGCCTCCGCTGCGGCGGGGGCGCTGCGGGGGGCGGGGGGAGCGGCCTCCCGGCTCCGCTGCGGGTCCCCCTCAGCCCGCCCCGCCCCGCCGCCGGGAACTCTCGCGAGAGCTCCGCCCCTGGGATTGCGCAAAGCGGAGCCTGCGCGGAGGAGGGCGCCGGGCGATCGCCTGGAGGGCCGCGCCCCTCCCCCCAAAACAAAAAAAAAATGGTCTCGCCA